>JAEIIM010011433.1:0-33430 GCA_018874515.1 Drosophila greeni | reverse complement strand
CAGATCCTGCTACAAGTTGCTTGGCCTTATAAACATTTTACACGATTTGAGAGAATGTCGCTTCCCCATATTCCAGGTACCCCACCAAATGCCATCATTAGACTCTAATATGGTTTTACACCCGTGGTACTGTCCATTCAAATTGCTAAAAAAATAAAACAACATTTATATTATTTTACAACATAATTATAAAACAACAACTGTTATTTTTATAAATACATTTCTGAGATATCCCTAACAATATATTTTTTTGATCTTACCAGTCAGTATTTGTCCACCATCCGTACATGCGGGAACTACCATTCGCCAAGAACTTGTTCTTGAAACCGCCTCGCAAGCAATTGCCAGCATTTCCAGAGTATTCACCAACACTTTTTAAAGCGTATTCTTCTTTTTCGCTGCCAACCACAAAGTCGCTATATCGAGCGTAAGCCGTCGCATTATCAAAATCAACAAGTTCTATGTATAATTCATGTAATGTGTTGTAAGTCAAAATATGTAATTGATGCAAGCCAAACCAGAATTCTCTACTTAGGTCCCCAAAGCCGTTTTTATACTCCTCATAAAGCCTGTCCTTGCGAGGTACAACACTTCCATCGATTCGACGCTGTATAAGCATCCAACCTGGACCGGCTGACGGAAGTTCCTCTACAATTGCCGCAAACTTACCGTACACACGATCGTTTACAAATTGAATTGAAGGTATTTTGGTACAGTTAAGAAAGACAAGGGAGTCACTGTTTTTATCACTATTTAAAATGATTTCCTCATCCCTCTCCTTTAGAGTACTTTCATGTTTCTGAGTTGTGTCCAGAGATAACTCTATTTGGGATTTCAGGTTGGCGATATGCTCATCCTTTTCTTTTATATTGATTTCGTACATCTCCGTTTTATCTGCCAATTCGGCAATTTTTGCGTTCCTATTCTTAAGTTTACATTCCAATATCTCAATGTCAGCATTCAATTCGTAAATTTTACTTTTATGCTGATCGCAGTCAGTTCCATTTAGGCTTTGAAGAAGATTAATTGATAATTTCAATGAATTAATTAGATCATCTTTGTCCTTGGTCTTTTCCTTTTCACTTGCCAGATTATTTTCAGCTATTATCAACTTGGTAGCTAGATCATTAATTTTTGTTTGATTTTGCTTAATAGTTCTTTTAAGACTCTGGATAAAGCCTTTCTGATCGCCATCTGCTCTACCCAGCACTTCCATATCCGAATCGCTATTCTCCTGAAATAAAAATACATATATGTACAAATGAATGTATGTTATTATTCACGTTTTCAAGATAAAGCTAAAGTTACTTTACCCTGCTTTGATAACCCTTCTAGGAGGTGCGTAAAAGATAACCACACGTCTTTGAAACGTGTCAATGTTTTTCATTATTTTAAAAGCATTTTCTTTATTTGTTTCTTTATTTATTTTCTTAGAATTTAAAAACATTTATTTAACAACTTAATTTTGTTAAGAAAATAAAATAATCAAAGCGGGGTTAAATATATTATATATATACATGTATCCACATATACCAAATTATTCTCAGTGGTTGAGTCAAGTGCTGATTCGCAGCGCGCTTGGGAAAGATTGTTTAAATTGCCACCTTGTTGCATGGCGATATTTATGTTACCGTGAATAGCTTGAATTTACAAAGAAATAACTAATGGAATGCTAAGTGCGCAGCAATTTGTTAGTAATCTTTGAAATTCAATGTGACCAAGTACAAATAGTTTTTTTAACCAAATCCTGCGATCAAAGCTTTGGATAAGCATCGATAAAGGCCGATCTTTAATGCTTTCGCATATTTACGATAAATTATGCTAACTAAAGAGTAAATCATTGTTCAATAGAAAGCTTTTTTTCTTAATTTAATTGAAATGTATGCACTTTTATTAAATTAGTTTAGAAGAGCAATACCGCTCTATATAAATTAGTATCGATAAACAAAATAACAGACCCACTATCGATAATCGAAATATCTACTGCCTTGGACCGACAGACCGGCGTTGAGTTTTTATCCAATCCTCGCAAGTCATCCGAACACTACTCCAAAACTTATCCAAGTCCGCTCCAGGATTCAGGATACACCAGAAGCAGCCGCGGGAACATGAAGACGGCTGTGCTGGGCGCCGGACTGAGTGGCCTGTCTGCCGGTTACTATCTGTTGCGCCGGTTTGGCAAGCCGCTGACCATTTATGAGGCTTTACCGCGGGTCGGTGGCTGGGTGCGATCGGAGAATCGCAAGGATGGCAACTTCATCTTCGAGAGCGGACCGCGAACCATCCGGCCCGTGGGAGAGCCAGGAGCCAATACCTTGGAGCTGGTGGAGGAGCTCAAACTGGCGGTGAAGCCCATCCCACGCAGTCATGTGGCTGCCCGGAATCGGATGCTGTACGCGAAGGGACAACTGTGCCTACTGCCCAACGGACCCAAGGGTCTCTTCGGTGTCCTGCCGCCCTTCACCAAGCCGCTGTACAAGGCGCTCCTGCGGGATCTGTTCACCAAAAGCACACCGGTTAAGACGGGAGACGAGAGCATCTATAGCTTCGTTGAGCGCCGGTTTGGCAAGGAGATAGCCGATTACGCTATCAGCCCTATGATTTGTGGCATCTGTGCGGGGAACGCCCGTGAGATTAGCGTCCGATTTCTAATGGAAGGACTTTTCGAAAAGGAGCAGAAGTACGGTGGTGTGCTCAAGGGAACCTTCTATACCCTCTTCAAGAACCAGGCGAAAGACTCCAAGGGCGGCCTGTTTGCCCAAGGGCAGCCGAAGCTGTATACCCAGGCGCTGCAGGAAAAGTGGGCCATGTACGGGCTGGAGGGTGGACTGGAGATCCTGCCACGCGCCATGCGAAAGTACCTGGTGGAGCGAGATGTTAACGTGCAGCTGAGCAACGAGTGTCGGAACCTGTCCTTCAACAACTCTGGCGCCCAGATGACCATCAAGGACGCGGAAGTTCCGGTGGAGCACGTAGTCAGTGCCTTGCCAGCGTACAAGCTGGCGCCGCTGGTAAAGCAGCAGCATCCCTCGCTTTGCGCCGAGCTATTGGAGATTCCCTACGTGGACGTTGTGGTGGTGAACTTGCAGTTCCCGGGAAACCTCCTTAAGCAGGATGGATTCGGTCTGTTGGTGCCGCCCGTGGAAAAGCTTCCCATTCTGGGCGTTATCTTCGACAGCTGCTGCTTCGACATGGGCGGGAACACGGTGCTCACCGTGATGATGGGCGGCCACTGGTTCGATCAGTGGTTCGGCGACCGTCCCAGCCAGAAGGAGATCCTCGACCTGGCCACTAGTCATGTGCAAAAAATCCTGCAGATCAGCGAGGAGCCGAAGTTCAGCCGTGTCCACACGCTGCACAAATGCATCCCGCAGTACACGGTAGGCCACAAGCGGCGCGTGGAGAGCATCCGGAACTACATCAAGTTCTTTAAGTTGCCTCTGTCGCTCTGCGGAGCCGCCTACGACGGTGTGGGCATCAACGACGTCATCCTGTCCGCCAGGCGTCAGGTGGAGGCAATGCCGTAGGCAATCGGCGTCTTGGTTTGGTTTCGGCTTGCCTAGCTTATATGCCCTTTCCCCAAAAACCCATGAATTCCACATTGATTTTCTTTTGTTACTTGTGTTTTAATATTATAAATCTGTACATATAATTGGGCCGTGGTTCGTTGCTTACTTTCCGTGGCCACCTAAACAGGGAGGACTCTTCTCCGGCTCCTGCTCCGGCTCCCACTGCTTGGGCGTTTTTGCTTCTATAGAAAGGGCGTGCATGAACTCGAAGCCCGCTGCTGCCAGTGCATTCTTCACCGTATCATTGACCAGTCGATGGCGCTGTGGCGAAATAAACTCTTTTTTAAACTCCTACATATAAATCCAAGTGCTTCAACACTCACCTTGATCAGAGTCAGGTCGTTGAACTTCTCGGAGACCACAAACACCCGAAAGTGGGACTCCGAGCGCTTGGGCACATTGTGCTGCGGCGATTCGTTGATGACCTCCAGGAATACCGGCTTCAGCTCTGTGGTCAGCGCCTTGCGCATGGCCGACTCGATGGGTGGATACTGCCCTGCCTGCTGCGACATGGTGGCTCTGGAGTAGACCTGTCCCAGCCCGCTGATCGTGGGTGCCAGTTGATTCAGGTTTCGGGCGGAAACTCCAGCGAAGCGGCGGAGAGTTGAATTTAACATGATTCCAGTATGCTTCTCGCACAGCTGTTCTCAATTACATAAACAACTATCGGGTGACTATCGTTATCGAAAGCGTGCGATTCCTAATGTGGCCTATCGGGGGGGAGTTTTAAGCGGATTGTGAAAAATATTAATATATTTTTCTTACTTTGGCCATAAAAGAGTTCCACAAAGAAAATAAACAAATTCTAAATGTTTTAACGAAATGAAAATTCACAAAAAAAACTGTGATATCCTAATGAAATCGGATCTGATATCGCTTAAATTAATTTATTGTGGCCAAAATCAACAGTTAGCGCAGCACACGCTCTAGAAAAGATTCCTATGGCTATAAACAATCGAGCAAATATCAAGAGTTTAATCAAGTGAGTACAAAAAGTCTCCTTCACAGCACTGCGCCAGGTCAATAGTCGACCAATTTCTTGAGCTTCGGTGGAGCCGAGATTACGACGCGTCCCCGATTCGACGAACCACTGTTGCCGCTGCCACCATGGCCGTAGTCCGCCTCACGGTCGCGATCACGTCCCCGCATCCGCTCGTGCTGCTGCTGCTGCTGCTGATACTGCTGTCTGTATCGTTCCCGCTCTCGATTTCGCTCCAAGCTCCGGTCCCGCTGTCTCCTTCTCCGGGACTGACTGCGCCGGCTGCGTGATCGACGGCGATCCCGACTGCCACTGCGCCGGCGGCTGTGGGACCGACGTTTCCGTTCCACGCGGCTGCCGCTCCTGGAGCGGGATCGCTGCCTCCGATTGTACCTGGGACTGGGCGTTCTTGTGCGTCGCCTACGTTCCGTTCGGCTGCTGCTACGCCTGCTGTGCGGATCCGGGGGAGGAGTACGCCGGCGACTTGGCGACCTGCTGCGACTGCGACGGGTAGAGGACTTGGCCAACTGGCTCTCCGATGCCACCGATTCCGCCTCGCTCCCAGAGAGCTTTCCGCTGGAGGGCGTGCCGTATTTATGGCGTAGCTCGCGACGCCTGTGAATATGGTGATGTGAGAGGACTGGCCGCAGAGCCACCCACACCCACGATACTCACCTCCGACGCAGCTTCAGGGCCAGCTCCCGCATCTCGTCCTCACGCTCCTGTTGTTGCAGTCGTTCTCGTTCCGTTTTCTCAATTTCTGCCCGCTTGTCAGCTTTGTCTGCAATAAATTCGCAGTTTAGTATTTAGCTTCGGAAAACCAAAGGCGCTTGGTGAACATCACACTACACTCCGGGGGGCTTACATTGCCGGTTCAGCAGGTTTTGCATCTTGCGCTTAAGCCGCTCTCGCAGATTGGGTCGGCCTCCGCTGCTCGGATGTCCAGAGCCCTGTAAAGGCCACAATGTAGATATTTAGCACACTCAAAACGAGGTCGAGATATCAAGGGGAGCAAGGGCGGGCTGTCGAAAGTGTGGTAGGAAGTTGGGATCGGTCAGTATGTCCATGATCTACTCTAAGTTGTTGACTTCCACTGACTATCTACGGGGACAAGCTATGTTCGGCCACCGAAGCATAAAATGCCAATGCATACTGATTGCTCAATACAGTGCCAAGAAATCGCAGGATAAAGTCTTTTGTGTAACCCCTGTAGAAAGCCCGTCCGGAGAGGGGTTATGTGCCTGCGAGCAAGAACTTTTGGGACCAATTCTTGGTAAAGATGACTATTTTTCAGTTCTTACAAGTTTAGGTCACGTTTTACAAATCAAAACGCAACCGAGAGGACGCGTAGCTCTGCGATCTTTTCAGATTGTTGGTGTCTACGTGAAATAAATATATTTCTTATTAAAGATCTTTCGAGTTTACGCAATATTTGCCCCGGGGATATGAAAAGTTCGCATTATACGATTTTCTCATTATGGCAACGGACAAAAGAAGACACAGATCCAGTTTGATCTAAGAAATCCACGCAGCTTTGAGTATCAAGGGTTGGAAACTGTATTTTTGATAACATTGCCGCATCTTTCATATATTGGCAATGACTGCTGCATTGGCATTAGGAGAAAAAAGGGACACGGAACACAATGGATGCATCAACAAGGGGACAGGACAGGCAGGGATGGTAACGTCAATTGTCGGGGGATGGAACAAGAACACGGTGCTGCCTTCTTGGGTCCGTATGTTGCTCATTGGCTTGGATTGCGGATGGCGGATTGCGGATTGCGGAAGGCTGAGACGTGAATTTTGTGGTGTACTCCAGTTGGGTGGGGCATGAGACACTTGGCTTTGCTTACTGACTTTGGTTTCGGTAGCAGAACTATATTTGCCTGTTTGATTACCCGTGCTGCTCGACGAAGACATGGCCGGCTGGAGAGCATGGGAGCGCTCTGACCTGAAACAGAGAGGGCACAACATTAGTCGCTGGTCAATGCCATATTCTTGGGGGGGAAACTCTTTGGCGGGTCTACTTTACCACTCGCTGCAGCACAAACTTACGCAGTGTCCACTTCCATTTCATCAGAATCCTCAGCTCGCTTGCCCAGCTGCTGCTGCTGCAGATCCTCGTTGTCGCTGGCCTCGCTGGCCTCCGCTCCCGACGACGATGAGGACGACGTATCATTTGCTCTCTTCCGCCCGTAGTAGCGTTTCAGTGGCGGTGGTGGTGGCTCGACCACCTGCGGTTGCACAGCAGCGGGAACGCTGGCTGTTACCGATTGGCTTAAGTTAAGAACTCGCGATGGTAAGGGATAGCTTATCATGGGGGGAGCAGCTTTGACCAGAGGCGCCTGCTGCTGCTGCTGGAGCATCTTTACTGTAGATGTGGTCGTAGTAGTTGTGGTGCTCAGGCAATATCCACCAACTGTTGCTGCAGACATGGGTGCGACCTTCTTCTTTGAGTGCGAGAGGGAGCGACTCCTCCGCCTGTAGGAGCTGGCACTGGAGCTGCGCGAAGAGTAGGAGTAGCGCTTCCTGGACCGGTTGTAGCTAGGGCTGCGCGACTTATAGCGCTTCCACGAGGTAGAGCGCGAGCGGGTACGTGACCTAGATCTAGACCTAGTGCGGGATCTTGATCTCGACCGGGATCTGGATCTTGACCTTGATCTGGAGTAGAACCTCCGCCGGCGACGTGAGCGAGTCCTGCTTCTTCTGTGATAGCTGCGACTGCGGCGGCTTCTTCTTCGACTGCCACTGCGACTCCTGGAGGCCGAGGCACTCCTTGAGCGGGAGCGGGAACGGGAATACGAGCGAGAGCGGCGTCGGTTGCGCTTGGCCGACTCGTTCATTATCTTCAGTTTGTCCAGGTTGTCCTTAACCTTTTGGGCATACGAAACCGAGGAAGCAGCAGCCGCACTGGCCGCTCCGCTGCTGGCATTAATGCACGACTCACCCAACGTCAGGCCGGGCTTTGTCAGATTAATGGTGATCTTGGAATGCGGCTGCATTTCGTCCTCGCCACCGAATGAGGTAATGTATGTGATCTTCTCGGGGCCCGCATCGGCAGGCGAGGGCGACCTCGAGTCGGTGTCCTCCTCCTTGTCCTTATCGTTGCCCTTGCCGCCGGCCTTCTTGTCCTTGTCCTCCTTGGCTGCGTAGCTTGGCGGACTAAAGGGTCTGTTGGCGATCCTCCGCTCTTTTTGGGCCCGGCGCTCGCGGCGAGACTTGCGTCCGCTCAACAGCATCTTCTCCTGCTCCTCTTCGCGGGCAATGCGCAAGGCATCCGCCTCGTCCGCATCCTTGGTCAAGTGCGAGAAGAAGTCGTTGCTCTTCATACCGTAATTTCGCCCGCAGGCGTTAAGCTCGTGGGCCTGGGCGGTGTCCAGTTTTCCGATGTCAATGGACACATCCATATCGATGTCCGAATCGGATTCGTCGGAGCCCTCGCCCTTGTCGCCTTTGGCAATCACTGCTGGTACAGCTGATGCTCCTCCTCCTCCGCCTCCCACAGTTGTTGCTGAACTGGCCGCCCCAAAAGGCTGAGGACCAATGGTGGCTGTATCACCGGCATCATCGTACGAGTAGCCAATGGTGGCTCCCCCCGATTTCTGCTTCTTTTTTGCCAGATTGCGTTCCGCCTCCAGCTGGGCATTGGCCCCAAACTGTTCCTCCAAGTAAAGCTGATGCAAAAACTTGTCCTCACTGACATTAAGGAAGTCGTTCTGGGCCAGGATACGATAGCGCTCATAGTTTAACTGCCGCTCCTCAGTGCTAAGTTCCGAATCCGCCTCGGTTCCGTCGCCACCACCCTTGGTTACAGCCGGGATGTGGTCCAAGTGAGCTCGCACATCGAAGCGGTCAATAAGGTTATCCTGCTGACCCTGCCAAGGCACTCTGCAATGGGGAGGAAGCAATTTTTGGTCATCCCAGCCGACCCAAAACCTGCAACGTAGAGGGTTTTAAGCTCCAACTCAATATCACTTGCATGATTGCGGCTCCATCGCCGGCGGCCGCCACCGCGGGGTCCAGATATATTTTGCTGCGCCGACCGTGCAGCTGCAGGAACTGCGTGGGATCCGCCTGGATCTTGTCGTAGAAGTACTGACGCCGCTCCGCCCGCTTGCGGTAGTCCACGATCAGACCGCGGATCTTTCGCTCCTGCTTGCGCGCCTCGTGCCACATGTTGATCCGAGCTGTGCCCACTGCCCAATGAGTAGCGTTCGCCACTCACAATGTCCTCACACACCCGGCAAATCGAGTCCTGTTCCAATTCCTTCGTCTGCCTTGTTTCGTTTCGATTTTTTTTTTTTTTGGGGAGTGTGGCCGCAGTGTGACCATGGCAGCAGCAAGCGTAAATGCCGAACAATATCGGGAATACAAAGTGCCGGCTTTATATTTTTTCACTGATGTCTACAATTGATTTTTAAAATTCTAGGATAGCCGTTGTTGTTTCTGTATTATGTACAAAGCAAGCCCATTTATTTCATATTTTTCCATTTAAAATTGTAAATAAGTGACGCGTTCATGCTGGTGTTGCCGCACAAATTTGGTCATACTAATCTTTGTCCTTTCGATATGTAAAATATTCGTTCTAATTTGTTTTGCCCACCACAAGTATCTCAAATCCCTTATTAAATTATTCCCAAAGCTTTCGAGTATATCCCGTAAACACAATATTCTTTAAACCGCCTACTAACACTGACTTTCGATCAACCGTCCGTTATTTTTTCTTTCTGTTGGCAACGCCGCCGAGCCTGCGCTCTGTCCTCTGGTGGTGGAAACAGGACAACAAAGGGACAATAAATAACAAGCCAAACTGGAATGGGCCACAACACAACAATTGTCTCTCGCCGCCTTTAGCGGCATCGATTTTGAGGGGAACACATCTACACAGCTACATTCGCAGGACACTCACGGGGATTTGCGTGTGCGGAAGGAAGCGGCGCAGGAACGGAAGCGAGGGCAGAACGAGTCCATCTCGTTTTGCGGATCCAGTTTTGATGTCCTCTGACAGACGCTTCTTCTTCGCAGCGGATCTCGGATATAATGATACAGCCGAAGTGGAGAACAATGAGGGCGGCGGGCTGTATCCGTCCATCTGCAAGGACAGGATCGAGGACAAAGGAAACAACAACGAGGCGGATGTGGCAGTGGAAGCGGAAGCGGACAAAGACGACCAGGACCAGGACCCGGACGACTCGGAATTTCTGCAGGACGTGCCCTACTCCTCCAGCAGCATCGATCGCAGCTCGGTGGGCTCCATCCCGTGGGCGGACGACGCCATCAAGAAGAACCTGCTGGACTGGGAGCGGGTGGAGCGACTGCTGAGCGGGGAGGAGCCACTGCCGGAGCAGGAGCCGGAGCTGCGGAACGAGATAGCCGACTGGCAGCACAAGTTTCCCAGCTTGTTGGGACGTAGGACGCGTCCGATGCGTCACCACAGTTTCGATAGTCAGGCAAGGGAAGACATAGACTCAATATCCAATCTAAGTCTCAACTCTCTGGACGACGAAGATGATGAGGAGGCGGAGGATGGCTTCCTTACGCCCACGGCCGAGCTGCAGCAGCGACATCATCAGCCTGTGTCCCGCCCTTATATGCGTCACAGCCAGAAGAAGCTAGTGGATCTGCTCGATAGAGATCTGCGTGTCACCTCCGTCTCGGTGAAACTGCTCAAACGACAACGCAGCCAGCACCAACCTCAGATGCCGATCTCGGCCACGACGCAGTCATCGGCCCGCCTCCGGATGCCGCCCATTCTAAACGTGCTGGACACTAACCGGCGCTTTAGGGGATTGCTCAACAACCGCAGCTTCGTTCAGCTAACCCAGGTGCAGCAAAAGGAGCAACAACAGCATCAGGCCAAGTCCGCTGTCCTGCCCCACCAGGGAAATCGCTCCGCCTGGCACATGCCCATGGCTGCCAGTCGATTCTTCAACAACAAAAATGCGATTGTGCTGCCCTCGCTCAATCTGGGCAGGCATAGGGAGCTGGTCACCACCACGGCCACGTCCAGCCAGAGCAACTCAAGCGGCGGCGGCGGGCACAACAGTCACAGCCACAGCAACAGTTCCTCCAACCGCTCAACGATGCATCCCTTTGGACTGGCTAGCGTCTCTAGCAACACACCATCGACGGGGCGGTCCATATCGGCGGCAGTGCATCATCCGCGCTCCGAATTTGCGCCGAGCAGTGCATTCTACATACCCTACAGTGCCTCGAAATTCAAAGCCTTTAAGTAACCTCAAGCAATAAAACTGAAAGCAAACGGATGTGGTTGGCTAATTTTAGGAGTGGGATTAAAGTGGACTAGAGACTTAGGTTATTTAAAATATTCTAAAATTCAAGGAAAATATCAGACAACGAAAATTAACTTAATAAGTATTTTAAACATTAAATGGGAAACTTTCTTGATATTTTCGAGCTGTTATGATGCGCTGTACTTTAATCCATTTTTAAAACCCGAATTTATCTTGATATTCGGTATATGAAAGTTTCCTAGAAAGTTTCAAGCATTTACTTTGGGATTACAATTGATTTTTAAAAGTCAATACATTTATTTTTCTTGCCAATTAAGAAAATACGCTTACAAAAATAAATATTTTACCATTCTCTGCGACACCGCCAGTGATAATTCCATACAGAATTAAATATCTATACAAGACCCATATACTCTTAATTATTCGGTTTCCACCCATCTCACTACAAACCCATGTTGTCCAGGCGTAGACGTCCATCGTGCTCGGTGAGGTAAAGGGTGTCCGCCAGGCACTGCTCCGTAATCAACTCCTCAACGCGATCGTGCATCTGAACAGAAGTAAACATAAATTAATTACTTTTGATAAACCCAGGGACATCGAATATCTTACTCCTTTTGCCTTATGCTGGCCAAGGACTTCGGGGTACTTAAAGGCGGGCCCAAAGTTTACGCTGACCGTGGCACTCTTGTGGATAGAAATGGCCGGGAAGTAGCTGCCGGCATAGATGTCCTCGAATGCCACCCCCTGCGATTGACCGTTCTTGAAGAACTCAATGCGGCTGCCCTGCAGGATGTGTAGATTCTTAAGCGTCTCGTTGATCTTGTCCTTGTCCTCATAGTACAGATGCGACTTGAACTTGACCAGCGGCTGTGGAAGATGGCACAAATGATGAATGCATACTTAGGGTTGCTTTGTGAAAGAGCATAACAACGGGAAATCAAAGGGTTGAGATATAATCTGCATTCTATTAAAAGAGGATTTCAGTTATCGTAAATATGGGTTAATTAGCGAGTTTGACCCTTCTGCGCTCTCAAATGAGCAAGCAGGCAACGCAAACCGGATACAGTTTGTGTTTATATTTTCTCACCCGATCTTTGAATGTGTTGGGAAGATAATCCAGTGCCGACTCTTCGGGCAATTCGATCAGGAACCCAAGGGTATCCCCCTCCACGTACGCATCACTGTAGTGCTTGCCGTGGCTTTCTGTGAACTTGGTGCCCTTGCGGGATCGCCAGGAGTAGCCAAACTTGTCGTATCCCAGCGGAGCCTGAAGGTTTCCATACTCCCTTCCCCAACCAAGGCGGGTGGCAGCACCTTCGGGCATCTCCTCAATGGTGATCTCGTAGTACCAGCAGCCTCGGTTTACAGCTGCGGGATGATATTCGATTATAAGGGTTATAAGGTATGCAAGAGGATTAACAAATGACTTCTTACAGTGGGTGGCTCGCACCATGCAGTAGCCCCGCTCTCCAGTCACCGCCAGGCGATCCTCGCTTATCTTCAGCTGCGGCGCCCGGTCGTGCAGGGCCAGAAGCACGGAATGGGGCACAAGGGTACGGTACAACCAGCCCGGTATGGGCTTCCCGGCCCAGTCGGAGCTTTCGTCAAACTCCTGCCGGAAGGGTGCGTGCGGATCGGGTTCTGCTAGTATGTAGCGGTAGCCATCCTTGTTAAAGGGGTGCTCCAGCGGATAGCCGTGCGGCGGAAGCTTCACGTTGGCCGTGATGTCGGAGCTGGGGCGACCCTTCTTGCCGGTGGGGCCAGAGTCCGTGCCAGGAAACTTGCGCTTCTGCCTATTGTTCTTGGCAAGGGCAGCTAGAGAGCGGCGAGAAAAAGGGAGGAGCATTAGTTTACCAGCTATGTACGTGACTGGGCAAAGTTCGAGGCGGGCGTTCCCTTCGGGAGCCGCTTACACTCCTCTTCCGGAAACGATGACGCCATGACAGGACACAATTGGGCAGCCGGCAGAGCCAGGAGAGTTCCTATTGCGTCGCGCTCAAAATCAAATCAAATCAAAATCAATTCCACCGAGTGCACACACATCCAAGCCCAGTAGACCCACACACACACGCGGGCCTACAACAGTGGTGTCCGGAGCGTAACTATTTTTTTAATCGCATACGTATTTGTTAGTAATGAATGAGCCAAGTTGCGTTGAGCGCTTCTGCCGGCCCCACCCCGCCCACAATCTGACTACGTGGGGCTGCCAGATGTGCTCTCTTCGCTCGCTCTCTTCCCCCAGCCCCAGCCAGCGTGCGTGTATGTGTGTGTGAACGATCCCCTTTCCGCTTGTTTGATTTGCCAAACAGCAACGAAAGAGCGTGCGAAACGGAGCAGCGAGTTGGGAGAGCGAGCTTTGTTTTGTTTGCGGAGAGTGTGCGAAGCGGAACGGCCGATAAATAGCACGAGGAAAGGTTAGGTATTCTCCAAGCGGACGGAACGCCGCCGACCACTGTGCAAAAGTCAGCTGGGCGACCAGTGTTGCCAATTTGGCGGTTGGCTTCTTTTTTACTTGTAGGTTTTCCCGACCGACTGGTATGCACGGCCAAGATGTTAGCTCCACTTTAGTCCCTCCTAGTTTATCTCCAATAAACTAAACTTAAATTACTCTAATCCGATCTAATTACTTTTCACTCCCTAGGATTAGACAGGGTAATCCTAATTTTATCCAGGTGTTTGCCCTATTTAGCCCTTCTAAAGCCTCTCCCAGTGGACTCACCTTGGGTGTAGCCGTCGTCGGTCAGCCGGAGAGCGCCACTCTTGCTCATACTCTCGTAGTTAGGCTTGATGATGCGCAGATCCTGGTGAAATAGCCCGTACATGGAGCCGTGCTCAGAGTGCTCCTCGTAGGTGAACAGGGTCTGAACATCCTTGACCAGTGACCGCTGTACGGTGCTGTACCAAGACTGGGTGAGCCTCCGGGGCATCGTAGTCATGGCCTCCCAGTACTGCTCGATGTAGGGAATGATCTCCTTGTCCTTGCTGAACTGGGTCTGTCGCTTGCCCTCCCGGGCAGCTGCCTGTTGCATATTGGCGATGGCGCAGTGGCACATCTGGGATATGGCTGGATGATATCGGAATGAATTAAATGTTAAGAAAATAGGTCACTTCGCTGTCACTTACTGGCCTGGCTCTTGCGGAAGCTCTCCAACCCGGTGGCGGAACAGTTCTTGCAAACGAACACGTAGTTGGTAATGAAGGGCAGCAGCTTGCCCTTGCCCAGCTGATAGGATACGCATGACTCGTGCACCCAGCGCGCACAGGTGGCACAGAGTAACTCCACAATGTTCAGGTTGCGCTCCTTCCCGCTAAAAACAATCGCAGCTTATCAGTGTGAGAAGCAAACAAAGCAAGCCAAGCATTTCCCCTCCTCACCAGTAACAAACGCCGGCGGCGGCGGAACGCGTCTCCTGGGACTTCTCCTCCTCGGCGTTAAAGTTTACCTCGGAGCTGGACTCCGTGGGCGAGCTGGTCTCCATCGGGATCTCCTCCATGGCAGTGGTGGGCGGGCGCGATGGGTTTTCAGTCAGTAAACAGCATGTAAACAAATTTTTTCGCCGGCGGATTATTGGCTGCGTGGGCAGTGTGACCGTTCGGCTGAACACATGGGCCCGAGTCGAAAATACCACCATCGATAGGCGGCGGGCGATAGCCGATAGACGCAAACATTTCCAACTCTGGCTCTTGCTTCGATTGTAATTGTACATATATACATATATATTCCTACATATATATGTCCGAGTGTAGAATTATCATTTTTTTGTTGCCGAAAAACATTGTTTCGTGGTGAGAGCGAGGGCGCCATCCTAAATGGCATTGCACGACCGCCGGGAGCGAGCCGAGCGAACAACGAATACCACCGCGTCCAAGTGTACGAGACTCCGCCAGCGCCTGCGACGATTCCCCGTCTAGAGTCTTGACTCCTAGACAGCGCGGAGTCCTGCACGTACACCGACCCGACTCGATCCGTTTCCCACGAAGCGCGCGTGTCGCCAGCGGAGCACCATGTGCGAGCTGTGCGCCGACTTCCTGAATCTCCTCGAGCTGTGTAAGTGAAAATCGCCAATCGGCAAGTGTCCCGCATTCACAGCCCCCCTTTTTCCCCCCTTTTCTCTTTCCTTTTCTTCTTTTCTTGCTCCACTTGCAGACGAGGTGCGCGTGGCCAGCTCAGATCTGAAATTCCAGCTGCTGCTGAAGAGCGAGATCGAGACGACGTTCAACTACATCCAGTCCTGGCCGCAGCGACAATGCATGTGTCTGTACCGGGACACCAAGAACTACGATCGGTTTAACCTGGTGGTGCAGTCGCTGATCTGCCTCACGGTGCAGCACCTGAAGCACATCGATCACCTCATCGACAACTACAAAAGGCTCACTGCCAGCGCGGCCCAGGTGGTGGCTCAGGCGCAGCAGCAGCAGCGCGACGAAGCAGATGCCCAATCGGAGGCGGCCAAGGATGCAGCCACTACCTCCGCTGCCACAGCCACTGGCACTGCCGGTGGTCTGGAGGAGGCCAAAAAGGAGGAGCCGGCCGGCAACGAAGAATCCCAGGGCTCGGGCGATGGACCGGCCAAAAAGCCTCATACCCCAGTGGGTCCCAGCACTCCCCCGCCACTGCCTCCGCCGGCGACACATAAGACACACCTGCAGTACACCGAGGAGCCATGGATCCTGCCTGAGGTGGAGAAATTGCTGGTGCTAGTGTCCAAGGTGTTCCTCCTCAACTTCCCGCTGTACATTGCCCATAAGCATGGCATGCATTCGCGCCTCGACGACCTGCAGGCGGAGGAGGCGCACCACCTGGCCCTCATCTGCGATTTACACGACAACGACCTGCCCATTTACCTGCTGCGCAACGTGAGCCTCTTCTGCAACTCGGGCGGCTTTGGGGCCATGTCGCTGTGCTTCGAGCACCCCGACCTGCCGGTGTCTACCGCGCACTCGATGACCGCCGCCATCTCGAACGTTAAGCTCTGGCTGAACTACCACTGCAACACGCAGCTGTTTGTGCCGCTGCGCAGTCGCATACTGCAGTACATGTGCAAGCTCTCGGACCAAAGCCTACGCTCCGCCGCCACCCGTGCCATGGCCGATTTTGTGTGGTCCTCGATGCGCGATCCCCTGGACGTGACCGTCAACTTTGACACTGAGGGCCTGGCTCTGGCCTTTAAGTACTTTACGTCGACAACGCTGACTATGCGGCTGGCAGGTAGGTTTCCCTCCCTCTTCGAACAATCTTTCTTTCTCGAAAGGAAGCTGATAAGCAGATTCGAAATAATTCCATTCATTTCAGGCATGGCCCAGATCAACGCGCACATTAACCTCTTCAATGAGATCTGCACCACGGAAACGGTGAACGAAGTGGAGTTGTTTGGACAGCGCATTGCCAATTGGCTGACTGAGAACCACATTGTGCAGCATCTGTTCGGTCCGAATTTGCATGTGGAAATCGTGAAGCAAGCGCACGTGCTGCTAAATTTCCTGGCAGTGGAAAACCAGATCTCCGAAGAGGACATCAAGCTTATCTGGCAGGCCACACAGCTAAAGCATTGTTCCAAGACTATCTACGATATCCTGCCCTCTCTGGTCAAGAACCTGGCACCGCGTCCGGCCATGCACCTATACTCGCTGCTCTGCCGCATGGATCCCAAGGAGCACACTGAGCAGAGCATCTACATTGCGTCGGCCCTGACCAAGCAGCTGTGGTCCCGAGACGGCTCGCGCAGTCAGATAAACCTGATGCAGGACCACCTTCTGGGCACCAATGTCACCGCCTCGAGCTCTGACAGCGGCAGCATCGAGGGCAGCAATACGGAGGACGACCATGTCGCTGACGACAGCAGCATTGCCAGCGGCGGCGGTGGCGGCGGAGTTGTCGGCCAAAAGAGTCCCATAGACGGGGTTACGCCGTGCAAGCAAGCGCGTCACAGGCGACACATTTGTGACCCCACCACCGAGAAGGGCAACCCGTTGGGAGCTGAAGACATGGCCAAAGTCGACATGGTGTACGTTAAAACGTATTCTTACTTATTAGAAAGGTATATATTTGTACTAATCTCCCTCAAATCCCCTCTAGTAACAACCGCATCGTAAACATCATCGACAACACCAGCAGCGAGGAGGAGTTGCAGTCGCGGGCTGCCCTGGAACTCCAGCTGCACCGCAGCCGAAAAAAGACGAGCAACAAGCGGCGCCGCCAAAAGGCCAGCAAGCAACTGATCCTGCCGCACGAGCTGGTGGAAATCTGGGACGGAGGCGATCCTAGCAGCGACGAGGCAGATGCCGACGGCGACGGTGAGGGTGAGCTCCTGGCGGATAGCGACGAGTGCAGCGACGGAGCAGCCAGCCAGCTGGTGCCGGACGCTGTCCTAAAGCATCTGCAGGGCGAGGGACCCTACATCCGAGCCATCGAAACCAACATCAGTGAACTGCTTAGCGGTGCCGAGAACGACGGCAGCTACTCCTCCCCGATGAGCAACAAGTCTGAGAAAAACCTGGCCGACTTCGATGATGAGGACGTCTCGCCCTGCGAAGAGGAGCTGGCCCAGTTGGTGAGCTCCCGCGCCAATTGCCGGGATGTTCCGCCAGCCTTTGCCGCTGCGGCCGCCGCCATGATGGTGGCCCAGTCGGCCATGGCCTTGCAAAAATCCGGCGAGTCGAATGTGGCGGCTGCTGCTGCTGCCGTAGCCGCTGCTGCGGCGGCCACTGGCAATGCCCAGCAGACGCTGGCGGCCATGAACCGTCAGGCCAGTGTAGCAGCTGCCGCTGCCGCCGCCGTGGCTGTGGCTGCTGCAGCCAAGGCCAAGTCGGACTCGGACGTTGATCTGCTGGAAGTAAGCCCGCCTGCGGGTAAGCAGCACCAATCGCCCAAGGCTAGTCAGATCAGCGGCCTGTCGGCGCAGCCCTCATTCAAGCTGAATGACGTGTGCCAGCCGGGAAACACACTGCTGTGGGATCTGCTGCAGGACAATAAAATCGTGAGTCTCGTTTAAAGTTGCCTAGATTAAAGCTAACGTGTTGTCCTTAGGGTCAACTGGGTGAGTCCCTGGCCTTGGAGGCGGAGAAGGCTCTGGCCACACTGCTGTGCTTCAGCGTGGACCGCCAGCTACGGACCAAGTTCATCGAAGGGTGTCTCTACAATGTGGCCAACAACAGGAGCGTCATAGTCAGCCTGCGCCTGCTGCCTAAGCTGTTCGCCTCGTTCCAGCAGTTCCGACCCTCGGACACGCATTCGATGACCCTGTGGGCGGAGCGCAATCACCGCATGATGCAGTGCTTCTTTAACAACATCCGCCACTATGCGCGCCGTCACGCCGAGCAGCTGTCCAGCCAGAATGGCGAACAGCCGCCGCAGCAGCAGATGTACTCGCACAAGACCCAGGTCTCCGTGCGGCTGCAGTTCCTGTCCTCGATATTCTCGTCTGTGGGCTCGCCCAAGAGCTTCCGACTGACGCTGGATCAACTGGACGCGTTGTGGGAGTGGCTGGCCCACGATCCGGAGTGTGCCGACTGCTACTTTTCGTGGCTGCAGGCCCAGGCCAAGGGTGGCGACCAGCACGCACTCGGTCTCGACGCCTTGCAGCATTTGTATCTCAAGAAACTGCCGGAGCTGCGCCCCGAGGAGTTCTCCATGGTGGCGCTGGGCCTTTTCCAGCAGTTGTGTAGCTTCGCTCGCATTGCAATGGCCGAGTACGACAAGCACAGCGAACAGATCTCGTCCAGCGCCAGTGCCGTTGGCATGTACCACCTCTGGAAGATCGCTCTACGCGCCCAGAGTAACGAGGTCTCGCTAGCAGCTATCCAGTACATCAACATGTATTACATGGGCCAGCAGCTGCGCCTCGAGAAGGAGTTCGTCTCGCAGTGCATGGACAACCTGGTGCAGACGGCCACAGCCCTGGAGAGGTGAGTGGAACACTGCGCAAAGAGAGGAGGCTCCTTCAGGAGTTATAATTTGTACCTTCTTCTTCTTCTAGTATGGACGATGAGAACGCCCTGATGCGGGTGCAGCGCGGCTTGCTCCTGTTGAACACTCATCTGGATACATTTCGGCGCCGCTACGCCTTCCATCTCCGCCGCTGGGCCATCGAGGGAAAGGGCATTGGCTCGCACAGCAACCTGAAGAACGAGGGAGCGGGCCCGCCGTTGCGGATCGTTTTGCAGCAGGCCGGACTCTCCGAGAAGAGCGTGCTGCAGATGCACGCCTGCGATCTGATCGCTGACCTCAAGGCGGAGGTGTCCAAGTGGTGGGAGAGCCTGCAAACAGGGCTGGTAGCTCCAGTGCTCGGTCTGCTGCTTAGCGACGGGCCGCTGCGCATCATCACCCAGGGGCAGGAGTTGACCTCGGACTACGACGAACGGAGCCTGGGGGATGCTGGCTTCAAGGATAATCAGATTGTGTACGTATCGTTGGGAGGACGTGGCGCCCGGCGAAAGGAATCGAACGTGGAGCACCCGTCGATGCTACCACCACCGCCTAAGGAGTGCCTGCCCACGGTGCTGCTGCTGCAGCCGAAGTACTTCGAGAAGCTGTTTTGCCTGATGCAGACCCTCGGCGACATGAAGCCCCAAGTGTCAGCCGTAAATCTCCAGCACCACACCAAGGCCCAGCTGCTCTCGCGTCGCGTGTGGGACATCCTGGCCATGCTGCCCACCAATCCACACATTCTGGACGCCTTTAAAAGCCTCGTAGCGGATCTCAACGAGTTGGAGCAGCTGGACGCTGCCGGAGAGGAGGAGCAGCTGGCCTCCAAGCGCAAACAGATCAAGCAAAAGTTCAAGGACCTCCTCGATCCGAACAATCTGCAGAAATTCATGTACTCCCTGCACATTGTCGAGAGCCTGGCTCTTAGTAGTTCCCGGCGGGGCGGCGAGTCCAATGGCAGCCTGGCCATTGGCCATTCTCCGGAGCAGATTCGCGTCAAGAAGTCCTCGATGGGCCGGCGACGCAACAGCAACGAGCAGCAGGCACCGGCGCCTCCTACGCCGGATGCCAAGCCGGGCAAGGAGCAAGGCGAGCTGGAGGCCGCGCTGACACCCACGCCTGCTCCTGGCCAGCAGGATGCGGAGACGGAGGCCAGCAGCAGCAGCGGCGGCGACAAAGAGAACCAGCCGAAACAGCACAGCAAGCGACAGAAAAAGGGCGACGCCATCGAGCAGCAGGACAAGGAGCGGCCACTGGGCTGCTCCACACCCCCGTCCCCGTCCCCGGCGCCACCTCCGCCACCGCTTGCCGTCCTGGAGAGGGGCGACAACAAGTGGAGCGAAGCGTTCGTCAAGTGCGGCGGTCTCCGGCACCTCTACGAGATCTTCAGCGGCGGCCAACTGCAGCAGAGCGCTCATCCCAAGGAGTTGGCTCTGAACGAGTGGCGTCACGACTGCTTGGCCAGTCTGCTTCGCATCATCTGGCTGCTGGGATTCGAGGAGCTGCACTCACCGGACGTGCACGTTCTGATGTCTCGGCCACACACCTTCATGCTGCAGCTGATGGAGGTGCCCGAGTGCCTGGCCCGCCTCTCGTCAATCCTCAATGACGAAGTTCACCAGCAGCAGCAGGTGGCCTCGGCCAGCTCCCTGATGTTTCCCTACCAGTTCCATCAACTGCGCACGGGCTTCTGGGGCCGAGCCCAGCTCATCCAGTTCGCCATGAACATTCTGGTGAGTTTTGTGCACGCCTCGGCGGAGGCCAGAAGACTGCTGTGGGCCCAGGCCGATGGCGATCACTGCCGCTGGCTGCAGAAGTTCATTCTGGAGGATCCGGAGCCGGCCGTGCGGCGGGAGATCTGCGCCGGCCTATATCGCATTTGTCTGGGACACGCGCACAGCTATCGCCTCCTGCTGGCGCCGCTGCTGCACAAGCTGATAGCGTTACTGCCCCTGGCCGAACAGATGAGCTCGGGGGCCCAGCACACGCAGTTCCTGCTCTCCGAGGAGGGCAAGGAGCCGTACGGACCCGCCTGCCGGGACTACTTCTGGCTGCTGGCTCGACTTGTGGATACCCTGTCGCCGGAAATGGTGGCGGAGGAGCACATCGACATCGAGATGCTTTGCGAAAGCATCTCGCAGAGCATCCTCACGCGGGACTACTTCGAGCTGCGCCACGGCTTCCAGGACGACGGACTGGTGGGGCTGCTGAACCTCATGTCCAACCTGATCAAGTACGACACCACCTTCAAGTACACGCCCAAGGCGCTGTCCTTCATCGAGCAACTGATTGGTTTCCTGTTCGACATGCCCTCGCCGGCGGACCGCCAGAAGCCCAAGTGCAAGTCGGGAACGTCCCGCGCGGCCGCCTACGATCTGCTGGTGGAACTGTCCCGCGGCTGCGCCACCAACTACGCCTATCTCCACGGACGCCTCCTGGCGCAGCACAAGTCCGGACCCAAGCAGCCCTATCCCTGGGACTACTGGCCACGCGACGAGGGCCGCTCCGAATGCGGCTATGTGGGACTGACCAACCTGGGTGCGACCTGCTACATGGCCTCTTGTGTCCAGCACCTGTACATGATGCCGCAGGCGAGGGCGGCCATACTGCGGGTCCCGCAGCTCGGCGCCCAGAAGCACGGGCCCACGCTGCTGGAGCTGCAACGGATGTTCGCCTACCTGCTGGAATCCGAACGGAAGGCTTACAACCCGCGCAGCTTCTGCCGTGTGTACCAAATGGACCACCAGCCGCTGAACACGGGCGAGCAGAAAGACATGGCCGAGTTCTTCATCGATCTGGTGTCCAAGCTGGAGGAGATGACGCCCGATCTAAAGCACCTGGTCAAGCGGCTGTTCTCCGGCACCCTGAGCAACAATGTCGTGTCACTGGACTGCGGTCATGTCTCCCGCACCGCCGAGGAGTTCTACACGGTGCGCTGCCAGGTGGCGGACATGCGAAACCTGCAGGAGTCCCTGGACGAGGTTACCGTTAAGGACACGCTGGAGGGCGATAACATGTACACCTGCTCGCAGTGCGGCAAGAAGGTGCGAGCCGAGAAGAGGGCCTGTTTCAAGAAGCTCCCCCAGATCCTGTGCTTCAACACCATGCGATACACCTTCAACATGGTCACCATGCTCAAGGAGAAGGTCAACACTCACTTCTCCTTCCCGCTGCGGCTGAACATGTGTCACTACGTGGAAAAGACCCTGATGCCGCAGCAGTACAAGGAGGAGCGCGAGAAGCGGCTGAGGGAGCGGGAGAACGATGAAGCAGAGCCGGGGAGAGGCGATGAGAACGACAACGAAAAGGCAGAGGCCTCGCTGGACGCCGACATTGAGGAGTGCTACGAGTGAGTGCTGTGGACATTTAACTTGTTATTTTGTTTCATGTGCGTAAACCTCTTCAGGTACGAGTTGGTGGGCGTCACCGTGCACACGGGCACTGCGGATGGCGGCCACTACTACAGCTTTATCAAGGAGCGAACGAAGAACAGCTACCATCCGCACGAGCGCTGGTTCCTGTTCAACGACGCCGAGGTGAAGCCCTTCGATCCATCCCAGATAGCAGCCGAGTGCTTTGGCGGCGAGATGACGGTAAGTTCGGGACATCTCTTTCTCAAGCCCCACGATGAGTTCATGTGTTCTCCTGTTGCAGAGTAAAACGTACGATTCGGTGACCGAGAAGTATTTAGACTTTAGCTTTGAAAAAACCAACTCCGCCTACATGCTGTTCTACGAGCGGCGCCTACCGGAGCATCTGCAGCGCCGGCACTCCGAGCTGCTGGTCACTCCCACGCCCAGTCCCACCGTGGAGGAGAAATCGGAGCTGGAGGAGCAAACCAAGCTAGAGACTAGCGCAGCCAGTGAGAGCAAGTCGGAGGTGGATGTTGAAGTGGACGATGAGGAGAAAGTGGATAAAGAGGAGAACAGTAAGGAAAAAGAGAAGGAAAAGGAAAAGGAGCAGCCGGCTGAGAAAGACAACCAAAAGGAGGCCAAGCCTAATGAGGAAGATCTTGAGAAGAATAAGACGTCCGAGGGTGAGAGCGGACGAAATGAATTGGAGAAGGCGGATACAGGCGATGAGAAGACGAGCGAGATGAGCCAGGGGGAAGTGGAGAAGCCAACAGCCAATTGTGATAATCATAAGCCAAGCAACAATAGCCACAACAAAGCCAGCAACGACCCGCAGCCCTCCACATCGAAGGCTGTCCAGAAGCTGCAACTATTTCGTCCATTGCTAAACAAAGAGCTGGAGGATTGGATTTGGCAGGACAACCGCCAGTTCCTGCAGGATCGCAACATCTTCGAGCACACCTATTTCAAGTGAGTCAAAGCATTAACTTGAGGCTTGAAAACCTCCTTAAACTTGTGTGTTTTTCCAGCTTTATGTGGCAGATCTGTGGCCACATACCCCAGTCCCTAATATCGGAGTCGGACGTCACTTGCATGGCCGCCAAGCTGTCGGTGTCGTTCTTCATCGAGACCTTCATTCATGCCAAGGAGAAGGTGGGTTAATCCTTAGTGCATCCGATATAAAAAACATATAAAACATCGAACAAATTCGAGAGATAATTTAAAATTAATTAATTAGCCTATGCATCGTAATGTTAAAATATTGTTACTGATATTTCTTGTCAACTTACTAAACCCATTATCTTACCATCCCGCATTCAGCCAACCATGGTGCCCTGGGTGGAGCTTCTGACCAAGCAGTTCAATGCCAGCCAGGAGGCTTGTGAGTGGTTCCTCTCGCACATGTCGATGGAGCCCTTCTGGCCCGTGCAGGTGCTCATCCAGTGTCCCAACCAGATGGTGCGACAAATGTTCCAGCGCCTGGTCATTCATGTCATCCAACGGCTGCGGTAAGTGGAGGTAATAAACCCTGTCTGTTGTTCCATTAACGATTTTCGCAACAGGGCCTCGCATGCGGACTTGTATCTGGACGTGGAGACGGATGAGGACGACAAGGAGTTGATTGGCCAGGCCTCGTGCGTGACCCGATTCATCGGTTCGCTCATCTCGCTGCTTGAGCACGGAGCTCGATCTCACCTGCGCCACCTCTCGGAGTATTTCAGCCTGCTGTGCGAGTTCTCGCGCATGGGGGACGAGGAGGCAATGTTTCTGCTGCGCATCGGAATACTCAAGAGCCTGGTGGACTTCTATTTGGGCAACAAGCAAACTGACAGCGTTAGTTGGATGCAATATAATGTTGGCTGGGGGTTCTGCTAAGCTGCATTTCTTTTTACAGATCGACATCAGCTCGGACAACGAGGACAACTCATCGGACGAGGCGCTGTCGGTTGAGAAGATGCGACCCGCTTCCCTGGACAAGATGATTGCCCTTTGCGCCAGTCTTGTGGAGAGATCGCGCGGCGCCGACTTCCGGCTGCGCCTGTCGCCCAAAGACTTTAGCGCCATTGCCGGCGGCAAGGTGATACTTAAAAAGCTGGAAAGCGTTGTATATTCCGTTTAGCCATACCACCAATCCACCAATCAAGCATTCCACCAATCAAGAAATTAAGAACCTCACCAATCCACCACTTGCACTCATCCGAATCAGAGTCCCAAAAAAAAAAATAATCAAGATATAAAGCCAAAAGCATATTCCCAACTCCAAGCCTGTTTTCTCAGTTCATGTGTTAAAAGTTTCGCATATATTTTGTAGGGCTTTCCATTTTTGTATCAACAAATAAAGGACGGCATTAATCCGCACCAGACCAAGCATTTAATCCACGCCCTCTGCCGCTGGGACGAGCGGCTCGCCACGCAGATCATTGGCATGCTCTTCACCTCCGTGACCAAGCACACGGAACTGTGCGCCCCCTTCTTCAAGCTGCTCACCCTGCTCACCGAGACGCAAGCCGGCCCCGTGGGCCTGCCCTGCTTCACCCAGCTGATCCTGCCGCGCATGTGGGACGCGGCCGAGTACTGCCCGCAGTCGGTGCTCGACTGGCTGTCGTTGCAGGCCACCAAGAACAAGATCGCGCACACCTGGATCCTTCAATCCGCCGAACAGTGGCTGGAGCAGTTCCTTCTGGCCCATGACAACACGCGCGTGCGAAACGGTATGTGGGGCTACGGTTCCACCCCTCACACTAATTGGCTAACATGTGAATGTCTTTTGTTCCAGCCGCCGCCTTCCTGCTGGTCGCCCTGGTGCCCTCGCAGCCCTTCCGGGCCAACTTCCGAGCCCATTCGCAGCACAAGCTGCTGGCCCTAAATCCGCACAGCTATCGGTAAGTGCCGAGGGGTCTTGGGAGCTCCACAAGGTCCAGCCAGGTTTGGCTATATACATGTTTGTCTCCTCGCAGCGACATCAACAGCGATGCCCAGGTGGTGCTGCACCAGGTGATCACGCTGCTCCTGCGGCTGCTGCGACCCGCGCGTGTCTATGCGGATATCGGAGCCCACGGCACCACCAAGCTGACCGCCTACTTCAACCTGCTCAGCTATTGTATGGTTTCAAAGACTGAAAAACTAATGGCAAGTTTGGCAGCAGCTTCCCCTCCCGTCCCCCCTCGCAAGTTTCCCTACTAAATGTGCATTCGCCCTTGCAGATAGGTTCGTTCATGCGCTCCCTGTGGGAGCTGTTCCATCCACGGCTATCGGAGCCGAGTGTGCCGGCCCATCACAACAAGCATGCTCTCCTGACCTTCTGGCACCACTCGCTGGTGGACTGTCCGGAGAACGCTGCCCAGGTGGCCAACTGTCCGGAGATTACGCGCAACATAGCATTTAACTATATACTGTAAGGATTCCTTTGTCTTTTTGATATGTCCTTGGTGTAATTCATGCACGTTAACCCACAGGGCCGACCATGACGATGCCGAGATAGTCACCTACAACCGATCCATGCTGCCTGCCTACTACGGCCTGCTGCGCCTGTGCTGCGAGCAGAGCCGCGCCCTCACCCGCCAGCTGTCGCAGCACCAGAATCTGCAGTGGGCCTTCAAGAACATCACGCCGCATCCCACTCAGTACGCGGCCGCCGTGGATGAGCTCTTCAAGTTGATGGCGCTGTTTGCCACCCGCCATCCGGACGCCAGCGAGCAGGAGAAGCTCGATGTCACCCAGTTCCGGAGGGCGGTGATTGTGTCGTACACCAGCAGCCTGGATGCGAGAGTCTCCTGGTCAACGCTAATTAGTGCGCTAAAGATACTGGGTAAGAGAACTTGTTGCCCCTTACTCTTTCACTCGGAATACTTGTAAACATCGACTTTTTGGTTTCCAGTGGACAACGAGGAGGACCGCACCATGGTGATCTTCAACGGCGGTATCGAGATGTGCTTCGAGGCGCTGCACACTCTACATTCCATGCACCACGAGGCCACCGCCTGCCATGTGGCAGGGGACCTGTTCGACCTTCTGGGTGAGCTCCTGCTTCTCCTGGCCACGCTGCGCACGCGCACCGACAGTCCGGCACAGAAAAAGCAGCAGCAGCAACAGCAGCAGCTGGAGCAGCAGTTGCAGCTACAACAACAGCAGATGCTGCAAAAGCAGCAGCAGCAACAGCAGTCCCAGAGCCAGACGCAGGCCCCCCAGACGCCTCAGCAGAAGGAGAAACAGCTCCAACAGCAGATGCAGCAGCACCTGCAGTTGCAGCAGCTCCAGCAGATGCAGTTCCAGCAGCAGCATTTCCTGCGCCAACAGCACCAGCACTCGGCTCTGGCCAAGGCCCTGCCGGATGCCGTCAAGCGGCTGGCCACGCTGCTCAACACCTTCAACTCGCCGGAGATCAGCCGCATGGCCCTGGAGGTGCTCAAGGAGCTGGTGCGAAACACCAGCCTGGAAGCCATCGGCATCCTGGCCCCCATTCTGATCAACTGCCACCTGTCCGTGGCGAATGCGCCCAATGCCATCGGACCCCTCGGACCTTACTTCCCCCGTCGCGGCGCAAAGCACTCGCCCTGGCCCCTCGGCGCCAAGAACTCGCCACGGCCGCCGCGACCCATGGTCCAGATGTGCATCGCACTGGCGGAGCTGACGCCGCGAGGCCTGGACGCGGAGTACGACGCCCAGGTAGAGGCGTTCTACAGGCCCTATCACGATTTTATCGACGTCATGATGCGCATGTGCGTCAACACGGGCACGCTGAACGACACGCTGGTTAAGCTGCAGTGCCTGGTGGCCATCGAGTCGACGCCGCTCCACTTCAACTACTTCCCCAAGTTCTGGGTGGGCATCCACAACAACGCCCTGACGCACAAGTGAGTAAACCCATAGCGAAAAGGGAATGGAATAATACCTTCTGATGGACGCTTTTCCCACCTTCTTAGATACGTGGAACTGCTGGTGAAAAACCAGTTGCTGGTGGAGTACTTGCACAACGTACTCAGGGACGAGCGCAGCATGCTGAAGGATGCATGCGTGCGCGAGTTTCTGGAGCTGTACTACCACAAGGTGGCGGCGCAGCTGCCGGTGGCACGCATGATCTACACCATCAACTACGGCATGCACTCAAAGGATGACATCGACGAGCTGTGCGGGGATCTCTTTGCCATTCGGATCATTGCCCAGGCCACCGGAGTGCCGGCCTCAGTGCGCAAGGAGCTGCGAGGCTCTCTGAGGGCACTTCAGAACAAGAGCGAGAGGTTCAGGAAGGAGTCGGAGCGAGGTAAGATATACCAGCAAAGGAGATGGTTTCAATTGTTTTTAAAACATAAATTACCCTTGCTGATCTCAACTCTTTAGTAGATCAATTTCCAAACAAGAAGCAGAAGCGCGACACCCACAAGGACAAGGCAAAGGATCTGGCAGAGCTTGCAGACGGCGACGACACACTCGCATCGGTGGATGGCGCCGACAAGCCAGCAGATGTCTCCATGGAGACAGTCGGCAGCAGCAGCAGCAACGAGCCAGAGACCTCGGATGGTAGTGCCAAACCGCCCACACCCGCCGGCAGCGACGACGAGCAAATGGAGAAGACTTCGATACCGTCATCGGATGACGAGACCGAGCTAGAGGACGAGCTTGAACCCACACCGAAGCGCAACAAAAAGGCGTCCAACAAGAAGACCGCTCAGGATCGCCTGAACGAGGACCGGGAGAAGCGTCTGATCACTCTGATAACCATGGAATCGTACATCCAGAGCATTTTCGCCATTCTAAAGAGGGACTCAAATCTGTCCAGTGCGGGGGCCAATAAGGAACCCAATGACGAGGGTTCTGGGGAGGCCTCCACATCAGCGGCGGCGGCCACAAAAACGTCCCGGCCTAAGGGAGCCTGCACGCCGCCCGAGCCCATGCCGGAGGCCAGCGACAGCAGGTGCAACATGGAGACGGAAAGGGACATGGAGACGGAGCCGCAGTCGCCATCGACCAGCCAGACCAACGGCAGCCAGCCCACGGAGTCCCCAGCAGCGAGCAGCAGTGGAGATCCCGCACCGGCTGCCTCCTCTGCCGTTGCGTCCACGTCCCAGGCAGCGAGTCCGACACAGATTTAGTTGTCATTCAACGATTTGCTCAGCATTTTGTTTTTCGGCAAGCCGCTGGACTGATAATGGCCACCAGGGGGCGGCGGAGCTCCTAACCTTTAAGAATTTGTGGCCAAAGGTCAATGTTACAAAATATGTACTCGTAAGCAACCCAAGGTTGGTGCTAATGGTGGGCTTGGGGGCGAAACAGACCCAAATAAATCCGAAAGACGAAGCTATAAATGTGTCCATCCCAGGAGGCCTCGAAACGGGTCTTGAGGCCGGTAGACACTTAGTTAAGCTTAGCCTAGCAGCATCTAACGACAAATAGCAAGGTAACTCACAGTTTCAATCACATTCACGACAGAAACACACACATATATTCAATATATAGCGATAAATGTAACTAAGTTAAGACTTCCTCCAAGCACGATGACTCCCATCCCCCCTTCAGATGAAAGTTTATTATAAAAATCATTGGATAAATTTGTTATGCCAAAAAAAAAGGAAACTATTAACTTCATGAAACAGAGGCAGCACTAGAACAACAAATTGAATGTTTGCACAGGAGAGCGAGCGAACGGCTTACTAGACGCTAATATCTATATATGTTGTATTAGATCGATTAAGTATCATTTATGAAACGATGCTAACATTCGCTTATCTTTCTCGTCCTAGTCCCCACCCCCTGTTCCCTGTTCCCCCCAATGCACCATAAATAATACATATGTTAGAAGTGAACCGATATTATTATAATAGAGCGTAAAGAACCATTTTAAATATTGGATGTGTTGCAAATATGTCATAATCATTTTCAATTGTAAATTGCATAACGCAAGCCGATCGAACGGAAGGATAACATGTAATGCTTAGTACGTAAGGAGAGAGTTGTCCCAGGGTAAAACACAGAAGGACAAAAATGATAATGATTAAAAAATAAATAAATAAAGAGTGAGCCAAGAGCGGGGCGCGTATATTGATAGTTCTAAGCACACCAATATAAACGATCGAAATCCACACACACCCAATGTAATGTTGAAAAACAAAAAACTAAAAAAAAAATAATTAAAACTAAAACTAAATTACACTTAAACAAAAAATCATGAGAATAATAAGTTTAAATGATATGTAATTGAATCAATTGATGTTCTATTTTTGGGCGGCATTTCTGGCTTAACTGGGTTATAGAGGGGTATTATGAATTTAGATATTTAAAGGTTTTCTTGGCCAGTCTGTAAAAGCTAGAGGGTATATCAACTTCGACTTGCAGAACCCAACTTCCGTTTGTGTTTCAACCTGTTGTTGCTATTTCCGGCCGTGTGTTCCATTCCGCAAAGTTCCCAAACACGCATGCGCTGCGCTAAATGTCACATTCCTGGCATAAGGTGCCCGAAAATTTGTTCAGTTGGGTACATCGGTTCTAAATTAGAGACTGAAATTTTCAAAGAGAAAATTTACAAAATAAAATAATACAAATATGCCTTGTGAGTCGTGTGGAAAGGGTAAGTACATCGGTAAATTGAGATCTGCATAGTTATTACCCCTCATAAAGCCACCCTATATTGCTCATAACTTGCTGCTCTTTTTGCTGACTCGAGAATAATGTATATATCCTTCACAGAATGCAAGTGCACCCCCACAAAGTGCAGCGCCGGCTGCAAGTGCCCCTCCCCCGACAAGTGTGATTGCAATGCCGATAAAAAGAAGTCGGCTCCCTCGGAGGGAAAGGACAGGACCTCGGCGGGCTTAGATGACCAGGGCGGCAAGTGCTGCGGCGGAAAGAAATAAGTCCGAATCTCTGCTAGAGGAGAGAAAATGCATTTTCGTTTCTTTTATTTCTCGATGGCCATAACTGCTAGTGAGCCGTTATCATACATACATTTATTAAAATATCGTTTAAATCGAAACAAAACCAAGACTTCTATACTGTAAACTGCACAAGATAAACTAATGTCCTATATACCAGCATTGCGCATTTGTGTTCAACTTTAATGGGTGGCAATGATTTCCTTATGTATTTCTTTTTTGTGTTTTATTTATTTTTTTTAACTAATCGTAATAACAAAAGGGGTGGCAAAATAAGGCGCTTAGCAAACCAGCCAACAACAATGTGCACACATTCTTTTTATACATAAATTGCTTATGGAATTCTATATCAAAGTTGAGATGGGATGGAGCAGGCAAGGGGCAGGGGGAGGGAGAGTGGTAAATTAAACAAATTAAATTCGTTAGCGATCTCTTTATATTACAGCGTTGAATTTCATATATGTGTGTATACGCATATCGTGTGTAAAAAAACAATTTAAAATGTTACTTCGCAACGGACGCGAGCCACTTACTAATGATCCTTAAATATATATATATACGTAATTTAGACCAAATTCACTTCAAAATTGAATGCAATATAAAAACAACTTCCTTTCAGGGCATTAAATAGCTAGACATTTGTGTTTCTTGTTTTCGTTCTCACACACTATATAGAAAGTTCTCGTCGGTTTATACATACTACCAGGAGGGGCTGACTTTCTTCTTCTTTTATTTTGGGGTCCCTGGACACTTAGTTGCGCTTCGCCTTGCGCTTTTTGCGACTGTTGGGGGCGGGGACTGGGGGGCTGGGGCTGGTGGCCTTGGCCATGGATTCGTTGCTGCCGCCGTTGGTGAACTTGCGCCAGATGTTGTGGATGAAACCGCTGGCCTCGTTATTGCTGTTGCTGCTGCTTTTGTTGGTTTTATATGCCGCTTTGCTGTTGTTGTTATTATTGTTGTTGTTGTTATTGCTGCAGTTGATGTTAGCCGCCAACGGAGGAGGCACCTGCTGCTGCGGCCGCTGCGTCTTGTGCTGCACTCCTTGGGCGTATTCTCATGAGCGCTTCACCTTGCCATTGGACGCATTCACCGATGTCTGGGATCGGTAGCTGGCCGCGCCGCCTCCGCCCACAGCCATTTCGGTCGCATGCGTAGCGACATGCTGGATGCCCTTCTCCATGCATCCGTGGTAGATGGGCCGCATAAACTGTCGGGGATTACGGATTAATATTTGTAAACCAAAATAATAGCTTTATAAATTACCTTCTCCCACATGAGCGTGGCAAAATCATCCAACTTGCCGCCGAAGTCACTCAGCTCGCCACTATATCTGTAAAAGAAATGAAAAGGGTCAGTCACAGGGAGTCCATTAAGGGGTTAAACGATTCGGTTTTCTTATAGTTTTGACAACCAGAAAAAGTACCCACCTGATGTAGGCCCACAGCGCCAGCGTGAGCAGCGCTACGCCCATGACCAGATTACAGAAGTTGGCAAACGTGTACAGGCCCACCAGGCCGAAGATGCCGCTGAGGATGTACATGATGACGGCGCAGGCGAAGTACACCGCCGGGGTGCGGGCTGCCTTGAAGATGTTCTTGCTCTCGTTGTGCGCCCGGTAGTTGACAAAGACCTCCTCGAGATCGTCCTCCAGTTGCTGGCGGAACTTCTCGGTGAACTCCTCGCCGCCCATCTTGCGCTTGGTGGCGAACTGGAAGAGGGCCTTGTCTTTGACCCGGATGTGCTCCGTCTCCAGGTGGGCGGTGCTTAAGTACGGCCGCGTACCGCCGCACACCTCCTCCATGAGCTGCTGGTACAGCTCCTTGGCGGCGGCAACGGCAGTCAAATGGTTAGCCTCGGCGGTGGCCACCAGCATGCTCTTCGGCTCGGGCAGCTCGTTGCCTTTGTAGATGTTCATGTACGACTGGAAGTACTGGATGAGATCGCGTGCCCGCACTCGCTGGCCGCTGATCTCCTTGTAGACCAGGTTGTCCGGCGCCAGCAGCATGGGTACCAGGGTGCGCAGGCTGTTCTTGAACTCGGGCGTGATATCCTTGAGCTTTCCGTCAAATTGAGGATTCGTGGCAACATTCAGACCCGGATGTGGCATCAGGAAGCAGGCCACCTCTGTGAAGCAGGACGAGATGTGGCGGCGCAGGGACTGCAGCTCGGGATGCTGCTTGTCGGACACCTCCAGCCGCTTTTTGAGTATCTTGTCACCACCCAGGGCCCCGTACTCCGCTTCGTAGGGGAAGCTCCAGTCGCGGACAAGGAACTGAAGCCGCTGGAACGGCTTCTTGCCGGTGTCGGCCAGCGCCAGACGGCCGTACTCGGTGAACAGCTGCAGGTGCTGCAGGTCATCCTCCTGGATGTTTTGTGACAAATTGTATATCTGAACCGAGGACAGCATCGTGCTCAGCGCAAAGACAGTGGCGCAATCCCGAACTGTGCTCTGGCTATCGAAGGCGCCCTGTGTGTCCAGCAGGATGATGGCTACCTTGTCGCCGCTGGGGTAATCGTGCAGGAATATGTCGGACCACATGAGGATGCCGGTGGTGTCGCGCTCGGAGCCGCCGCGCCACGAAAATCCGGACAGGGGCTCTGACTCGTCGCCCAGCCAATCCGTCACATCATGGTGTACATACTGAGGAGTACAATAAGAGATATGATACTTGGAATATTGCTAGCTTGGAATATATATACACACCTTCGAGTACAAATATCGCAGAAAAAAGTCCAGCAGGAAGCTCTTGCCCTTGCGGAAGGCTCCTGCCACAGAGACGACGCAGACGAACCGGTCCTTGACCTCGTCGCGCATGAGCACTTCGCTCAGGGCCTCCTCGTTGAGCACGAACGTGTGCTCCTCGGAGGCGTTGATCACCTGCACTGCAGAGCCGCCCATTCTGGATTTCTCGCCTGCTGTCCTGCTATCCTGTTGTCCCACTTCTTGCCTTTGCTTAGCTGCTTTTCGTTTTAATTTTGTTTACCTTTTCGGTGTTATTTATTTTGAATATCCGACAATCAGTTTGTTATTGTTTGAGACGATTTGTTAAAGTGTCAGCTGGAATAAAACAAAAAAAAAATCAAGTAAATAACGAGAATGTTTGCTGTGCTCTTTGCCCACTTCCGGCTAGGGGGGTGAACGAGTTACCCGGCGGAAGGGGAACCCAGCGAGTCCGGGCTAACGGTAATTGCGCAAGCCTCGGCGAGTTCATTTAATTTTGGCACAGCCACGAGACACAAGCGACGCGGCCTGCAATTATGAGAGGCGGCCAAAAATAAATCCAACCAGAAGATTTCAGCGGCAGCAACAGCCGCATCATGTAATCGGAATTGTTCAGGTGCGTGGGATATATACATAAACACAGATATTTGTTTAGAAATTTACCAAAACCAATCAGTGTTTGGAAAGGGAAATCTTTTTTGGAAAGTGGAGAATAGAGAAGGCAAGAAATGCATAATGAAGCTAAACTTGATTTACGTCTTTTT
>JAEIIM010011401.1:0-12826 GCA_018874515.1 Drosophila greeni | reverse complement strand
ATATTGATAAATTTAAGTCGAACAGTTTAATTAAAAGATAAATCCCATCTCAATTATTTTACCCAATTAAATAATATTTTTCCGAGTGCATTAGAGTGACAGAATCGCTGGCTGCTGCTCCTTTTCATTCATCTGCTTTTGGGACTGTAAGCGATACGGGGAGCTGCAGGCGAGAGACAGCTGCCGAAGAAACACTCCACCACTTGGGAGAAGAACCCCTTCCCCGGGCTGGCCATAAATGACTGGCAGTTTTCCCAGCAGAAGGAGCTGTGGTGCCAAGTGCCCAGTCCTGCGGCTGACAGGATAACGAGATTTTTCAAGTGCCTCTCCGCTACACTTCACACCCTTTTAATTCAGCGGCTGCTCTTACTTCTGATTCTGATTCTGATTCCGATTCGGATTTCTGCAAATCAATCTAAAACGAAATCTCTATCAAAAATCTCAATCGGTATCTCTGATCCGAGGGTCTTAGCAGATTTCTCTCGCAATTAGCCGAGCAGGAAATGGGCAAAGGCGCAAAAAAACGATTTTCCAAAGACTTAAACACGAACAGAGGGATAACACAGGTCCGAGGATTGCACTATATATATTTTTTGTTGAGGATCGCAGCCATCAAATGCGCATCACCAATCACCGCAAAAACAAAAAAAAACGAGAAACGTTTGTGGAGAAGAAAGCCTTCCATTCTTTTTTCTTTTCCTTTCTTCTGCGGGGCGTGTGAAGAAAGGGACACCGAAAAAGTGAAACAAAAAATGAGCACCGGGGAAATAAATGTTGCCATACAAGGACGAGGCTTATCCGGGCTGATCCTTGTTGCAACGATTTGCAACGGTCAATTGAAAAGCGGCCAGGGAAAACGATCGGCAATCAGGATCCAGCAACGGTACACGGCGCAGGACGACCTCAAACAAATAGGAGCTCGGAACAGCAGCAGCAGCTTTGTTTTGCTTTGTTTTTTATGCCCGAGACAACAACATGGCAAATACGCCAGAGAACACGGGGATAACAAGGAAATTGAGATTGGTGCAAGCGGAATACGTATGAGAGAAGCAGAGGAGAACAACACGGAGAAAAGCAAACAAGCCACACACGCTGCAAGACCAGAAGCCGCCTTCGGAGGAGCTGATTCTGCAGAATCACTGGGAAAAAATTCCATACTTTAATTTGTTAATTTATATCGGTATCCAAGTAATCATTAAAATATCCAAGTAATTAGGATGGAAAGGATTCTGTTATAATCGCAGAGACACTATGCACAGCTCTCTTAGAAGCTCTCTCCACTAAAAATAAACTCTCTCGTTCGCTACTGAAGGCTACTCATAAGCTGTTCTTCCGATATATTGCTTGTACATTGCAGGCGAGGAGCAATTATCATTTTTATATTCATTTTAAGCAAAATAAGTCCTTTGAAGTTAAAGATATTCCTTGAGTGATTTTCTTTAAGGGATATTTGCTTTTATAATTGTGTAAAAAATACCCTTTACTCTTATCTTTCTCCCTTTTAAAAGTTACTAAACTTTCTTTCAGTGCTTCAATCAACTCCTAAGGCCCAATATTTCTAGTCTCAACTCTTTGCACCCTTGCAATCCTTCCATTTTTGTCTAGTTTTGTTTTTTCCCCATTTCTCTTTCGCGATTTGTTTGTTTGCCAATTTGTTTGGCTTTGTCTGGAGGTGACGACGACGACGATGGAGCAGAAACAAGAAGGAACCTGGGAAATAACAGTCGCAGCATTCTGATTTGCGAGATTTGCCCAAAAAGAGTTAAAGCAAACACACAATGGGCCAAGCCAACATCGGGGGGAGATGTAAATGGGTTTTCTCTCTGCAAAGAAAACTCGGTTAATTAATTGAGTTGAAGTAATTTTCGGTAAAGAGTAAAAGTTCTTGCCAAATGGGATTGCTCCTTTTTCACCTCCTGACATTTCCTGCCCTTCCGCTTGACAAATATTTGACTCTGGCTATTCGTTTTTGCTCCTTTTTCCATATTTCTTCCACCTACACGCCCCCCAAAAAAATATCCTCGAGCTATATAATTTAAATTTTTAATTACGCATCAAATCAACACGAAAAATTATGACAACCAAAAAGGGAGAGTTGTTATGGGAGGTTGTTACCACTTAAGGGGGGAGATAAGAAAGAAACACAATGCCATTTTGAGGGTACAGAAACATATTACATTATATTTATGTATCTTACAATGTTTGTGCTCTGTTCTCACCCCTTTTTTACTCTTGGTTTGTATTTACTTTAGGCAAATTATATTAATTATGATACTTCTTTAAATTACTATAATGGAAATGATTGATAGGAGCACATTTAGCTCTCTCAGGTTCCTTTTTTATTTCCTTCCTTTTTATCTTAAATATTCTAATAGCAAATGATTAAACCATTGGGATTTCCTTTACAATAAAATGCCCCTGGGCAGGGACTTGAAACCAGAATTCTGTTTGGAAGGTTATCTGTCAATTGATTTCTCACTTAGTTGTATTATTATTTGTGTCCTTCCTCCTGTGTTCTCTGGAGCCTGTATTCAGGCATTATCCTTTGGAAGCATCTTCCCAAAGCAAATCAAACAAGCTGAGCCCGATATCAAACAGGGGAGAAGAAGAGAATAAGGGACTCTGACCAAAGTGTGGCCTTGTTTACGCAAATATAAACCCAAAACACAGATCCTTCTTCTTCCTTATAGAGGAAAATAGCAGCTGCTAATGCTATATTTCTTTCTCTTTCTCTCACACTGTCTCTCTCTCTCTCTGGCTTACTCCTCCGAGATCGGCAACCATTTTGGGTTTCGCCTCACGCCCTGCATCTCGCTCCCTCGGCCGCGTGTTCCCATTCATTTGGGTTCGGGTTTTCGGTTTTATTGCACCTTTTGTTGTTGTCTCCCTTATATTTATATGTCCCTGTCTCCTTCTGATCCGCTCTGGCCTCTCTTTCATCCCGCTCGCCATGCGTAATCGATGCAATTTGCACGCTTACGCATATCGCAAGATTAAACTTATCCCTCGATCCCCGATCCCTGAGCTGACTGATCCCTTGATGCGACTGCCATTGCCATTGGATAATGCCTCTATTGGGTACACTATAAAAAAACTTGTAGTCCAAGCTCTTTTTGAGCTGAATATATCTAAATAAAAGTAGGTATTATATAAAGTAAATATAGATTAGGGGATACAAAATGATAGTTATACCAAAATTATATAAAATAAATTATCGTATCAAAGGGTGATGATCTCAAGCACACAACGACTCACAGATCTAATTATTTCTTTAATGAAATATAAGATATTAAAAATTTTACCCGAACTATAACTATAGTTACCATAACTCTCTTCACCCTCCGATTTTCAAGAAACCCCTTTGACATATTTGGTATATTTTTCCCCTGTGTACCTTCTGCCCTCTTATTGCCTCGTCCACATAGCTCTCGCTGGGATCTCTCGCTTGGCAAATCTCCGGACAAGCCGGCCTCTGCTCTCTATGCGACGCATAAAACGATATTTGGATTAAACATTTAATTGACTGCTCAGCGAAAACCGGTGTGACCATATAAAGAGGAGATCCCGCTACGTTCCAGGGGTTGCTGCTGGCAAGGATTAGAGACCGTCGTCGCCGTCGTCGATGATGCGGATTCATTAACATATCAATGTCAGCACCAGGCTGACTCAGCCGCAGAGCAACTGCAAATCCTCAGCCAGGGATTTAGCTTCTGAATCCCGAATCAGATTGCGATCCTGGTGCGGATTCAGTTGCTGCTGCTCCTGATGCTGATTTCGATTTGGCTTCTCGAGGAAATTCGCTTAAATTTTTAACAAGACAAATACCCAAAGCACACGCTTGCCGCCCCCCTCCCACTCCTGCTGCTCTCTGCTTTCCTCTTCCATGTTTCTCCGCTTCTGGGAAACAATCAGAGAGTGAAAGAGAAGGAGAGAGAGAGAGAGTGGAAGAAAACTTTTCTAATTTTGCACAACTGGCAAATGTTGCCGTGGGCGTTGAAAAGAGAAATGGCAACAGAAAATCGAAATAAAAATCAACGAACATCATCTGGAGTCAAGAAAAAGTTCGAAGAAGCAGCAGATGATTTCGACCCCCCACCCATTCGTTTTCCCAGTTCTCAAATGGAAAAGTAGAAAAACCTTTTATTCCACAATGTTTGCTTAGTCCTTTTGCCAATTGAACTTTTTTTGCGAGCACAGCCAATCGATGGGGAAAGGGAGGTTAACCAAATACAATACTTAGACGAGTTAATATAATTTTTTATTTAAAATTCAATCTACGAACTAAAACAAAAAGTGTGCACTGCGAGTAAGTGGTAAAAAAGCAGGTCACTGGAAGGGGGAAAAAAAAATAATAGTAAAAACTCTCGGAAGCACAACTTTTGAGCTTAGCGAGAAGCGCACTCCCAGTGCTTCCCCACACTTTCCCACTTCTCCTGGTTTTTCCCCTCTTCAACAGTCGCTTCTCCATCATCATCATCATCGCTTTTCCCGTCGGGAGTTTTGGTCATGTAAGAAGTTCAGTGCAAAGGCAAATATGGAAAAGCTAGAGAAAAGTGACTAGGGTATGAGAAGAATCCACAGAGAAGGGAGTGAAAATGTCCTGGTGGCCCTCTGGTCCTATGGCCCTCGTGTCCCTGCTTAATTATTCAATAATTTCTAAAAGCATTTGGTCACATTCGTCGACGTCATCAACCGTCATCCTTTCATCCTTTTATAGCATGTGAATGTGCATGTGATGGCGAAGTCCCTGCCACTTTCCCCCCTGCTTTCCCTGTAATCAGTTGGATACATACACCATAACACACACGCACACCCACGTATCTGCATTTATGTAAGCTTTCCACTCAGGACCTCAACTTTGTCCTTTGTTTCGCACAGAAGGAAATTTGGAATTTAAAGGAAGTTGTAAGAATTGTAAAACTAAAAAAAATTACCTTTATTTCCAAATTTCCAACATTTTTGGAAAGTTTTTTAAGTGTAAAAATAAACCTTATAATTAATATTAAAAGCCTCTAAATAAATCTAATAATTCGTAAGTTATTTTGCTTTTCTCCCAGTGATCCTTATATAAACAGCCCACACACTCACACAACACATACATAGGTGACATTGTGGTGACTTTTCGCTTCATTCGCTTTTCCCAGCTGACTTTCCATTTATGTTCGTGTGTGTGTGGCTCTCCAGAGTTGCATTTATCATTAGTCGAAGCTTAGCTTTTGTTTTCCTGCATTTCAGAGGGCAGGGTGAAGACAGAGAGGAGAGGAGAAGGCCCCGGGGCAGTCATTGGGGATTTTGCACTTGGGCATGTTTGATGTGGAAACTTTAGATTAAAATATTTTCATATGCCAACACACATACACAATAGGTATAAAGGGTCACAGAAATTGCTTGAGATTAATAGTAGTAGGGTCTACCATAGTTCTTCCATTTCTCCCACTCCACCCTCTTTCTTATTTCCCTCACTATTTCCGTAGATTTCCTCGTATGTTGTATATACCATTCCCCTTTTTCTTGGCGCTCGCACTTTTATGTAAAACCTTTAACCCCCCGAGTAGCAGGAGCAGGAGAAGAAAGCAGAAAAAAGAAGGAACCAGCGCATCTCCGTGGGCGGATTGAGCGCATAATGATGTTTATGTGTTGCCAAAAACATAAAAGCATTAATTTAGTCATTATCTTCTTAAGATACTGCGCCGGCAGAGACAGCAGCGCGGAGAATCCCCGAGCAGAAGAGAGCTCGTGACGCCACCCTGGGTGATTTTCACATTACCAAAGGCAACATTTTTATGCTCCCCACACTATCTTCACTCTCTGTTCCAGCAGGAGCGAACGAGAGAGCCTCTCTATAACCATCTCTCTTGCACATGCTCCCTTTCTCTCTCTCTCTCTATGCAGCTTTCGCTCTCTCTCTTTCTCTTTTTGGGGGGCCACAGGGTCTGTCAGTGATGACTTTATCTGTACAAATAACTGTCAGTGAAAAAGGAAAAGCAGAGAAAAAATACAAAATAAAATATGGGATAAAGAAATGGGGGGACCTACAAGGGGGAGCATTATCTCCGAAGCGCCATCTTTTGCCATCAAAGACCTCTTCATTCTCCTGGCAACCTTGGGAGGCACGAACGCCAGCAACCACCGGAAACAATGGTTCGTTTGCGGAAAAGGGACGCCGAGAGCCGGGCACCAGAGGGTGGAAAGAGAGGGTACGAGCCAGAGAGCCCGACAATATGGTAGCACAAGGGGGCGTGGCTTCGGCACAATCTCATTGGTTCCGAGACCAAAAATGTCCGCTAAACGAGAGAGAGCCCGTCGCCTGTATCTGTATCTGTATCTGCTACTGCTGGCCTGCATCTGTATCCGTGAAAACTGGATTGACGACAACTTGTCGTGCGGCACACGCTCTCACAACAGTTTCGCAGCTCGAGCGGACAAGAAGGGTTCCATCCGTTTCGGTAGATAAAATCTGGAGGAAAACCTGTGAAAATTTATGAGAAATCACGACGCGTGTTCAGTGCGAATAATCTGCAAGTTATCAGTGAACCCTTTTGGTTATAAAACGTACAATTTAGTGCCGCTCTCGAGACTGTTTTTTTCGCCTTCGAAAGTAGAACGAAAAATCTTCAAAATTCTCTCCTCACTGTGGACCCCGGCGACGCTGGCGGGCGGCGCAACCAACGGAGGAGGAGGAGGAGGAGGAGCTGGAGGCGGCGGAGACGGCCCCAGCACCACGACCGACCACAACATAATTCCGTCCCCAAAGTCCGCCAAGTTCAAGATCACCGTCGTAAGCACGCCCAGTCCCTCGCCGCCACCGACGCCGCCACCCGCGGGCTCTCTCCTCGCCCAAATGGTCGAGACCAATTCCCCGCCGGCGGGCTACACGCTCAAGCGATCGCCCAGCGATCTCGGCGAGCAGCAGCAGCCGCCGCGACAGATCTCCCGGAGTCCCGGCAACTCGGCTGCCTATCACCTGACCACCGCCATGCTCCTGAACTCCCAGCAGTGCGGCTACCTGGGCCAGCGACTGCAGTCGGTGCTCCAGCAGCAGCATCAAGCCCATCACCACCACCACCACCAGCAGAGCCAGAGCCAGACACCGTCCTCCGACGACGGCAGTCAGTCGGGAGTCACCATTCTCGAGGACGATAGGAGAGGAGGAGGAGCTGCATCGGCCGCCGCCGCCTCGCTCTTTACCATCGACAGCATCCTGGGCTCCCGGCAGGCCGGTTCCACGGCAAACCAGAGCAGCAACCAAAACAACAACGGCAGCAGCAACGGCGGACTACCCAACGGACTGACCTCCAACGGCATCAGTCTGGGACTGAAGCGCAGTGGAGCCGAGTCTCCGGCCTCGCCCAACTCCAACTCTAGTTCCAGCGCCGCCGCCAGCCCAATTAGACCGCAGAGGGTTCCTGCCATGCTGCAGCATCCCGGCCTGCACCTGGGTCACCTGGCGGCGGCAGCGGCGAGCGGTTTTGCCGCATCGCCCTCCGATTTTTTGGGTAAGTAGTGTAGCTCCTTGTGGCAAGTTGAAGTATGTTAAAGTCAAAGCTTTTAGAAGAATTTTTTAGAGAAAGAAAACCCGATAACTTGCCTATATTAGTATGCCTTCTGATACAGCTTAATAATTTATATAATTTCCCTAATAACACAATGAATTGTGAAGAAATTTCCACTTCCTGGTTAACCACTGTACTTGTTCAATAATTTTCTTTTATGCGGCGTCCCCTCAAACTCTTAGCTCGGGAAAACACCTCGAGGAAACCCACTCATGCACTCATACAGCCCGACATCCTTACTTTCGTCCTCATCCTCTCTCTCACCCACTGAACCGAACCACTCATCCTCAAGCGAATCCTGAATGGCATTATTCATAATTAGGCAATGATCCGTGAAAGATGATTCCGCATTTCCCTTTCCCCCGTCTCTCATTTCCATTCGATTTTGTGCGGTGAGAGGATTTGCATGAGGCCTAAGTCTCAGATTGAGCCACCTGGGGGGTTGGCTTAAAGCCAGGGCTTGGGTTTTGGCGCAAGCTTGGGTCTTGTGTTGATTCGAGCGTGGATCTCTGGCGAAGATTTATGCAGAATCCCCGCTTAAATTCATTCAAAGGCTCCCCCGCAGGATATGAATATTAAAAAAAATAAGAAAAACCCGGTGGCAGGAAATTTTTTTCCTGAGCTTGTGTTGCAACCGGAAACGGAAGCCGCAAACATACGTTTACAGATGGAGTAAAAGTGGTAGTTTTTAGCTAAAGAAAATTAATTTTTATGTGAAAAATATATTGATTCATTAAAAATCAGAATATTACATAAAAATATTTCTGTTTAAATTAGGAATTATATTTCTTAAAATTTCCTTGCGAACCTACTTTTCTTTCCTCTGGTGTAAAAGCCAACATGGCGGCCTTTTTCCGCGTTTTATGTTATGCGCATTTTTAAGGATTTACCGAGGAGTATTCCTCTTACCCTGACCCCACTCTTACCCTCTGCATATATAAGGATGATGATATGACTGTTATTACATCCATGGGAGTAATGAATTTCCTTATTGTTTTTCCTGCACACAGTGGCCTACCCCAACTTTTATCCCAACTACATGCACGCGGCTGCCGTGGCCCATGTGGCCGCCGCTCAAATGCAGGCGCATGTCAGCGGAGCAGCAGCCGCCGGATTGGCGGCGGGCCATGGTCACCACCCACATCACCCGCATGCCCATCCCCACCATCCGCATCTGGGAGCGCACCACCACGGACACGGACAGCACCATCACTTGGGGCACTTGGGTCATGGGCCGCCGCCCAAGAGGAAGCGTCGTCATCGCACCATCTTCACGGAGGAGCAGCTGGAGCAACTGGAGGCCACCTTCGACAAGACCCACTATCCGGATGTGGTGCTGAGGGAGCAGTTGGCCCTGAAGGTGGATCTCAAAGAGGAGCGAGTGGAGGTGAGTGTCAAAGTATTGAGCTTATTTAAGGGTATTTAGGAGAGTATTTGGAGTACCTGAAGCTTTTATAATTAGGTTTAGATACAAATTTGTTGCAATGTTCGTGTTAGTAATTTATAGTTAATTTAATAAATTTTGGTTTTCAAAAACCTAGGCTACCCACCCCCCTTGTAACCAACCTTTTTCCCTCTATTTGGCTCTAATTTCACGCTCATTTTAATTCCCCGCGTGAAACCAATTGAGTGCTGCCGCACCCCCGCACTGCCCACACAATGAATCAGATTCTGAACCCGGCATCTCTGGCATCTGCATCGCAATCTCCGCGCTCTGCTCTCCAGCAGAGAATTCCCTTCTCTCCCCCCTTGAGAACTTATCGCTGTTTATTTAGTTGTCGGCGGTTTGCAGGGCTTCTCTCACTCCTCCTTCCGGCGAAAGCAAAACAATGCCAATCCGAATGATTCACTTAATTTGGGTAATGGGACCGCATGTTTAAACGGATGGCGATGGTTATTTGCTTGTTTCTGGGTGCTTCTTTGGTGGTTGTATGTCCCTGGAATCGTATCATTGCCAATGTAAATATGCAGGGATTCCCATCCAGCTCCTCCCCCTCCTGCTGCTGCCTCTTCTCCCTTGTAAATCCCACCCCGGGGGTCTGAACATCCCTTCGGATCTGGGGATATTCTGCTGCTGCTGCTACTACTACAAGTTCGACATTTGTGATTCAAAGTCCATTAGTGTCGAGGAAACCCAACAACAAACAAGCAGCAGGCAGGCAAACAAACAAATTGAGAGGTCACCAAGGGGGAAAGCAGGACGATGATAAGTGACTATAAAAGTTGACAATTTAATTTGTTCACAATTTCGCGTGATGCATGGAAATCAGAGGGCGTCGTCTTTGATAAGGATTAGCAACGCCTTCCGGGTCCCGAGCTAGTTGCCATGGCAATATGTTTGTCAACCGGTCAAATGTTTAATCTAGACATCACCGCCGCCACCCCCAAAGGAACGGAACCCTTCTTCGGCTCACCCTCACCTCTTCCCGTGGCAGAGGAAAGCGGACAAGTGCGACATTTGTTGACACCTGGGTGTGGGTTCATGTTTAGCCTTCGGCTTAAGACAACCTCCTCGGCTGCATTGCTAACCCATTTGGGTAATGAGCGGCGTTACTTAACCCGCAGGCGAATTGACGCCAGCTCTTTGATTAGGCGACAAGTTTCCGGCCCGCGGGTCATCACATTCCGAATCCTAAGCGGATTAGAATGCAGGTTTGGGCGAGTTCTCTGCAGAGATACGAGGGAAGGGGAAACTGATTTCCCAACTCTTCAACTAATTGGAAATCGGGGGAGACTGACAACAACAAATCTGCTGCCTCATTGGGGCGACTCTGACTAATTAACATACAACACACACACAAAAAGAGACTTCAAACTTGTCTCTGACAAGCAAAGTGGACGACGGCTGATGGCTGAAAATCCCCATATAGCCCCCCATAGCAAATCTTGTGCTCAGTCATCGCTCGTCATTGACTTAAGCAGCATAATCAACTTCAGCAGCAGCCGCAGCTTTTGTGACTGCTACTGTTTAGCATATTTGCATGCCAAGAGCCTGGCCACTCGAGAGTGCCCCTTCTTCCGCGATTCCAATGTCCCTCCCTGTCTCTTTAAGACCCCAGAGTCGCGGGACCATAAGTGGCAATAATTATTGAAAATCTTACCTAAGACAAACAGCAGCAATAACAAAAGAGAAAACTGTCGAGTAAAAAATGAACAAATTCGATGCCTACACAGGGGTTACTCTAGTGAGGGAAGGGTACATCCATTATGTGATCTAATTAGGAGTTTTCGGAATGCGATTTCCAAGGTTTAAGATAATTATTACTAAAATATGCCATATTTTGTTGATATAATATTAATTTAACACACACCTAGTTAACCGAAGACCTTCGCATACGTTAAAACAAGACTTTACCACCAAAGAAAGCTGTTTTCATAGATTATCCTAGTATTTATGAAATATTTTTACTAAAAGAAGTTCCATCTCATATTAATTAAGCACTTTTTGACGTAAGACCCTCGCATACCAAAATTCAACGCTTTAACGCCACAGAAATCTCGGTTCTCACAGATTTACGATTTCGAAAGCCTCCCCCCTAAACTTCCCGTGATTATTCAGCTCCCATCCAAACAGCAGTCAGCATTTAAATGATCTGCTTATTTTGACTTCATCATTTACAATTATTATTCTTATTTAGACACTCGATGGATGGGATTGGGTCTGAGATTGGGATTGAGCTGGGATCGAAGCGAAGAAGATCGGGTAAAACAGTAGCTCACACAAAAAGCGAGGTACCTGTGTGTGTAGAAAGCAAACAGAGCCATTCTCTTCTCGGGCGTCTCTCATATTTTTTGCTTTGCCTTCTTTGGTGCGTGCAAGTCAAATACGCCTAATCCCGCAGCTCAAGTGATCGAGGTGACTTCGTTTCCCGTATGTGGAAGATATGGGCAGGAGCGGTCTGCTGGAGGGCATTTCAAATATTTGTCTTGGGTCGCAGTAGCGTCGCCAAGAAATTAGTAATCATCAGCTTGGCATAATTTGTGCCCCTCTCTCTCTCTATATATATCTGCGGCTCAAAACTCCACAAATATTGATGTTACCCATTCTCGAAGATATGTGTACATATATGTGCGCGAAGAATGTGCCCACTCATCGCTCCTCACACCCCTCACTCCTCCATTGTGAGGCGATCTTCTTCTGTTTTCTACCACTTTTCCTTTATCTTTTTGTCTTGGCCAGGACTTGAGAAAGGGCCTATGTCACCCTCGTATTACCTCGTACCTCCAGGATCAGATCATGCCGCTTTGAAGTTGCACAATCGGGAGAGAGAGGAAGAGGCTTCGACAATGGCTTTTTCTCTGCTTCGAGGAGGCCACCTGCGTCGGCAATTAACTAAAGTATATTTTGCCTCCGAATTGTTATTATTATTATTGTCTCCCCTTAGACACAATAAACACAATGTCCCCTTTCCCTCCCGCCCGTCGGCAATATGTTTGTTTAGCCTCGAAATTGAATTAAAAACGGCAATGAGCTGGAATCAGCAGATTTTCGTTAATTTTACCCGAGGTCACGGAGCACAGAGCAACCACCACCACCACCCGGTGGGTGGTGAAAACACTCTCTCGCCGTCATAATTTTTCATAATTTTCCATTATTCAAACACTTGAGTTTTGAAGCTGCTCGATTCTCGCGGGAATTTTGCGGGCAGCAAAGTGCGTTTACCGCCTCGGGCTCGGGCTGGGATTTTTCCCAAGGGGACGACGCTTTCCCATGTTTGCTTTACAGTTTTGGCTGTCGAAGCGTGTAACCGTAGACAAATATTATCGCTGGGGGAGAAAATTGCCCTCGAAGCTGCATAAATTTGCACAAAGAACCCCCAAGAAAAGTGCGAAGGTGGTTAGCTACAGGATTTAAGTGATGAAGGGGCGTGGTTGGACAGGTGCACTAAGGTCACTAAGCTGTTAAAAGGTCGCCCGTGTCGGCGATTAGCCATAAAAAAGGAAAGGAAAAAATAATAAAAAGAGCTCAGCTTTCGGGGTAAAAAAACCCATAAAAATCACCAGAATGTTTTTAATAAAGAGAAACATTTATAATTAGGATTAACTTCAAGGTTCCTGTAAAATGTAAAGAAAATATTTTAATAGGTTATTGGGTAATGGCTGTTGTACGATGGGAAAATTATAGATATTTTTCCTTTTTTCTAAGTTAATTGTTATACGGCCTTTTGCAAAACTAGACAAAATGACAAATCGATATTTAAATTCATAATTGGCGCTGCAAGTTACTTGAGTTATTAAATGTCCGAAAACTAAATACTTTCCAGTTTTTACCT
>JAEIIM010011353.1:0-10826 GCA_018874515.1 Drosophila greeni | reverse complement strand
TTTTCTACATAGTCTTATATATTCTAAGCCTGAGATCAGACTAAATTAATTTCTTTATTCTTAATTTATAATTTCTGAATTATTTTTATTTAAAATTTTATAAAGACCGAACCACTGATTCCGGCTGCTTGGAGCTCAGCTCTGGTACTCACCTCTTGGCCATGTTGTAGACGACAACAGCTGCCACGCGCTCGCGCTTAGCTGGTCTCTTAGCCGTTTTTCGCTCTCTTCCGGAGCGGCTCTCGGCGGCACTTGTCTTGGCCAAAACGTGTTTTGGCCACCAGCTCGGGGCTTGGAGCTTGGAGGTTCAGCTCGGTGCCATTCTTCAGTTCGATTCGAATCGCCTTCAAGCTCGGTTGCTGCCGCCGGTCGCCGGATCTGAGTTTTTCTGCCACCGCTGTCTCCGCTGGCCAAGTGAATGTCACTCGATTGCAGGCAAAACAATCCAATATCGTCCATTTCCAGTGGGTGATGTGTAAGTGCGATCGCAGCTCTCCTTCGCTCTCTCTCCGCCGCCGCCGCTCGAGCGGAGCAAGTGCGTCCGCAGATTGAAGATTTGCTGCCAAGCGGGTTTGGATTTCAATTTCGGTCTTCGGGACTTGAGTTTGTCTTTCCTCACGTATGCAAAGCGCGTACTTTTGCATTACCGTTGTCGCGTCGCGTCATAAAAAGTGGCCACGCCCCCTCTAAAAAAAGAAACACACAGCCGCCTCCCGCGATCGCCTAATCAATCGGTGATTACCTGTGGAAAATTTCACTTTGCGCCGAAAGCTAGTTTTTGCATACACACGGGGAAATTCCGATATTTTATGTGAACAAATATGTATAAAAATTTCAAGTCAAAACTTATATGAAGAGAAATCTCTGTGACTTAAAAATAGTGACTAAAAAAAGAATATCAAAGCAACCCGTGTTGAAAAAATAACTTTAAACTTTGTGCAATCAAAAAATACCTTAATTTGTGTTAAATTCACCTTACCGGACTTGCACTCGTTTTCCCAAAGACCCTGACTATATAGCTATCCATCTACCACTATATATATAGCATTGAGATTCTTGACTGTGAAATTAACATAAAGTTTTACCCCCCGGCTGGCCTCCAATTAGAAACTGCCATAAATGCATAAGAATTGTGCAGTTGAAATCCATTCATAAGACTTAATTAAGAATTATTAATTTTTTAATTGCCAGCACGCAAGCCAAGGTCATTGGCAGCTAGATAAAATGTAATATTTTTCCAGAAGTTTTCCCTCTCTAACAAATAAATAGAAATGACAGTCACAGACTTATCAAAGTCGTAAAAAAATCACATAAATAATTGCAAGAAGCAAAAAAGAGATATAAAATAAATATAAAAAAAGCAAAGACAAACAGAAAAAGCAAACCTCCAGCCAAGATATATTGTATATATGCTTTCGTGTTTATATAGCAAAGACAGAGATTCAAGGTGAATGTTGCCATTATTTTTTTTTGACAGCGAGCTCGAGAGCAACAAGTGAAAATTTATTGAGAGGTTGTTCGCGTGCTGGACAAGTGAAATAAGAGAGGGAGATGCCAGAAATCAGCGCCGAATAAATACCATTAAGTAAAGCATTAATTTAAAAAGCAAAATAAATAATCAGAGGCTAATTTGGATAATGAGAAATAGCAATCATAAATAACAGCGTCTAGACTACTCGAGAGGGGAATCCCTGACTACGCTCTGAATGATTCGGAGATGTATTAAGGAATCGTAACTTTAAGTTAGAAATTAGTATGCAACTTTTAGTGAGAGATATTTCGGAGACCTGAGATAAAATTTTCAGTTCTTTCAAACCCACAGAACTTAGCCTACTCACACACAATTCTAGTTAACCATCATACGCACCGTTGGCGTTTTAGCCTTGAACTTTTTCGTTAAGGCACACATCGTCTCGAAAAAGGCAACAAAGAGAAAGAAATCCACATTATTATTAATTGTATTTTAACGGTAACGTAAAGCGAGCTGTTTGGCCAAAATGTTTTGAATAACTTCCAGAAAGAAACCCGTCCGACAGCAATTTCTTGGCAGCGAAGCCATCAATAAAAAATATAAAAATAAAAAGCCACAACAAAATGCAAATACTGGACAACAAATAATTTAACGATAATTTACAAAACGCTCCAGGCAAAAACAAAACAAAAAACTTAAAAATTAATAAGAAACCAGTCGTCGAAAAAAAATTGCAAATTACAAAATAAGACTTTTCGGTTAGTAACGAAAATGTCTGGCAGAGCGAAGAAGCCGCTGCCTTTCGGCAGCCGCAGCTTCTTTTTCTTCGTCACCAGCTGCTGCCTCATCTTCTTCGCCGGCGCACAAGGTGAGTGAGTTTTACATATGGTCTTTATTCCGTATCTCTCTTATATTTTACGATGTTTATGTTTATGCACCACAAGACAAAAAGCTTAATTTAAGTCATATTCTGCGGGCACAGATTTTCGGATTTCGAGCCTCAGAAAACCCCCAAAAGATCTCTGAATCACTTCGCGCTAATTTATCTCTCTTTAAGCCGTGGGATCGGTGTCGGCGTCTCTTACAAGCCGGAACTCTCCGAAGGTCTCCGGGTGTCTAAAGCCCCTGAATCAAAAGAACGACGACAGTAAATGCGTGTTCAAAATTGAAATCTCCAAATTAAAATTTGTCACAATAAAAGAAACGGATGCCAAGTAGTAATAAAGCCCGTAGAAAAACAAAGGCACGTTGAAAACTTCCGGACAGCAAGAGCCGACTAACTGTCAACCAATTTGCAGTTCAAGCCAATACAGGTAACTCTTTCGACTTGATCCAAGTGCCAGTCACAAATTTGGTTGCACCTGATGTTGATTTTAATGCCCTCGGGGGGCATTCGGCTTTTTGACTGGCGAATGTTGACGGTTTTGGCCTTTTTTGGTAACCTTTTAATGGTTGCACGGGGAGAAAATAAACTATATTTAAGAAAACCAGTTTTTCGAAGCCCAAATTCCTTACTTATTACGTTTTTCCTCTGATTTATCACATTAATTTTAATAGCTTTTGTCATATCGGAATTATGTTTTGATCATAAAAATATTATCTTTAAAACTTGATTTTATAATTTCCTTTGGTTGTATCCGGTTACGAGTCAATACATTTTTATTTTGTGTGCATTCATATGACTTGCCTTGAAGTGTGCTAAAATGTCAGTAAGTGTCAATAAAGAATTTTTTAGCTGGAATTCCCGGTTAAATATTGGGTTAACTGTTGGAAAGTTTGAAGAGAATCGATTGTAAAAGGGTTCTTGGCGCAGATTTGTGTAGGTTTACAAGAGTTCTTAACCCAGATTTAGTGAGAGAAGACTCCTTTCCAGAAAGCAAGTGCTTTTAAGGCTAAAACCAGTGTCATTGAACCGCTGATGAGTGTCACGTAAACTTGACATAATATTTACACAATTACAACGTATCTCCGAATTAATCAGCACACAGCGAATTTACCCAACAAAAGGCTGGTGGTATAAAAACAAAGTAAACAAAACAAATTAAAACTAAATATGTTGCATAAGCCATCAATAGACAGACACACAACCTTTCTACTGGCCATCGGATGCGCAGTCCGAGACCAAATATTTGTGGGGGCCTTATAAAAAGCGCGAGCGAGGAGAGACAAAGCAGCGCTAATAAAATTAACTTGCTAATGAAGCGATGATCACACCGCAGCTTTTCTATGGCATACACTCATATATACATATTGACTTAAATCATTTCGGAGCAGCCAAAGAAACAGAAATCAAGAAATACAACTTATAAAAATACAAGCTGGGCAGCATTTTTTGTATGCAGAAACATTTTTGTCGCGCGTGTTTCGGCCAAAAGGCAGCCAAAGCAGGCAAGCAGAATGGGAAAACAAGTTTCCAGCGTCTCGCGGCGGTCCACTATGCAAATGAAACACAAAATACTGAAGCTATACACATGTCTCGCCGTTATTTTGTAATATCCCGCGATGAAAACGAAAGTGGAATGACTTTGAAAAGCCCTCGTCGAACGAAAGCCCCAAAGCCCCTAAGACCCTTCCAGCAGCTGGCTGCCCTTGTTGTCGTCGGTTTTCACTTTTTTATTTTTTATTCCGTCATGTACCGAGCTGTTAACTCTATCGAATTAAAATAAATTCGCCGCCACTGCCTCCTCCTCGTTGTGCCGAAAGAAAGTGAAAGAAATGTAAGAGTGCGAGTACGCGCATGTGCACATGGCGGAGTTGCGGCACAAGTTTTGCGATCGAAATCATAACAGGGTAATGGCAACAGGTTGGCTGACTTTTACAGTCCCGCTTCTGTAGCTTGAACTTGCTAGCCTACATTTTTAGGAAGCCGAAAGAGTTAATTCTATAATATGGCAGACCTATATCTTATACTTCTCTAAGCAGTAAGTCTATGCAAAAGTCTAAAATCATGCATTGTCGAAGCTCTACAACTAAAAATGTATTGATTGGGCAAGCAAACGATGTGTAGATTTTGAAAATCACTTCTTTATGGAGTTTTTTGTATGGATTATCAGTTATTCCGTCTTATAAAGGTACACCTGTAACTCGAATCTGATTTTGCGTCTCTGGTCCGAAACTCCTTACTTTTCTTCGAATTGTCACACAGCCTTTACTCTTGCCGACTGGCCGAACGTGACGCATTTCTTTGGTTTTATTTCAATGAATAAATCCAAATCTTTCGGCCAGAGATGCAGACTCTGTGAAAATAATTGCCAGCTAGGCTTACATACTCATGCAAATTGGCATTTCTGTGGCGCCGTAATGATGGGAAAGATGCCAATGACATTGTTGTTTGTCCATCCAACGCGCTACTCAGCAGGCAGGCATTGCTGCAGTGAAAAGCGAATTTACATGCGACTTTTGTGCGATTTTTGTGGCCTGAAAAGAAAAGCGCAGATTTTGCCAATGGCCAATTAAAATACATATTCGCATTTCCACAGCGCCGAGAGCCGAAAGCATTATTTCCGCTCAGGTTAACTGCACTCGAAAACCAGTTTCTTGGCCAAAACAAAAAACAGGTGCAACAGCCCCTTGTGGCCAGACGCGGCTTTTTATATAATGGTCAGCTTTAAAAAGGAGCAATTTCTCGAATAGTTAATAGGCATTGCTAACATACTTTGGCCAGTCCAGGTCCAAAAAGTTTTTGGTTTTGTGACAATTCAGCCGAGATCAAGTTCCTTGAAAGCGAACATTTTAAGTCTGCAATACGGCTAGAGCGGGTTAAATTCCATTGTTTCCTTTAAATGGGGGGCTATTAACACTTGTCTATACTCTTTGAGATTTTTAATATTGCACAGGAGCATATTTTCAAATTTATTTATAAATACAACGGCTTCTTACTAGGCGGCGATTATTCTAGGGCTGCAGTTTGACGGAATGAATTGATAATTATCGATAATTTATCCTGTCAAAATGTAAGATGCTTTTTTAGCGAATTTGATTGTTCGCCAAAAAAATCGAGCTTCACTGGCAACACAATTGCAAAATTACATTAGTTTTTCTACAGCCTGCAAGAACAATACCATACAATTTTTCACGTAATTTGGGAAGTTATGTGTTCCTTTTCTATTTCAAAGAGTTGAAAAACATTTAAAAGAACAAAGCTTTTCATCGTGGCACAGCTAATCACGACCTAAAATGTGTCACGCGGTCATCTACTTAGAGTAGATACATTTCTAACGGATCTCGATTTGCGTAAGTTGGCAGCGCTGGTCAAGCACGCCGCCATTACAGTTTAATGTGCAAAATTCAGTGAAAGTGTAATTTTATGCAGAAAAAATAATGTCCAGCGGCGGTAATTCAAAGAAAGCCGCTGGCTCTAGAGGCCCAGGTGGCCAGTTCAAATCAAAGAAGACGGGGGGCGTCAGCAACGAGACGGATGCTACGAATCCAGCATTGCAGCCGGAGTATATTGTGGAAAAGATCACAGGAAAGCGTTACTGGAACGGGCGTCCGCAGGTGCTGATCAAGTGGAAAGGCTATCCTCCAGAAGAGAATACCTGGGAGCCCATGGAGAACATAGGCAACTGCCTGGTGCTGCTCGCTGATTTCGAGGCAGAGCTTTTCAGGAGCAAGCAACGTAAGAAGAGGCTCAGCAAGAACAAGTCGAGCAGCAGCGGCAGCAAGAAGAGTGACGAAAAGGTGCCCGGTGCAACGGAGTCCACTTCGAATGCCTCTGCTCACGTGGATCGCCGAGTGGAAATCGGCAAATCGATAGGGCCCAAGCCAAATTTAACAAATAGTGGATGCACACCAAAGCCCAAGCCAGGCCACATAACTGAGCTGCCTAAAAGCTCAATGAAGCAGGAGCCTGGGCCATCATCTTCATTTCATAAAGGGGCATTACCGCGTCCCTGCACTGAAGAAGAAACTATTTATGTGGACAGCATGTCAAACGGGTCGTCATCAGAGTCCGAATTGGAATCCCCCAGGAAGTTGAACCCCTCTAAGACTGCTAAGGAGATCCTTTCACTGAATCAACAAAGTAAAGCTACGAAGGATGGTGCTTCAATAAAGACCAAGGAGATGACCGAGATGACCAGTTCGGCATCTGCTGAGGAGGATTGGCTGGAAAGGGCCTGGAAAGTCGTGAGAAAAATATTCTTTTGCATTTAGTAAATACCATTAAAACTAAGAAATTTATAACAGGTTTACGGCGATGTGGTTACGCCTGTTAGCCCGCTGGCCAGCAGTCCTGAAACTTCCAAGCAGCTCATTGTAAAGTGCCAAAAAATTGAAATTCCAACAAGCTCAAAGAACGTAAAGAGCCGCAAGAAAAAGGAAACTAAGGAAAGCAGTGATGACTCGGATACTTCCGAAGATTCCGATTGGAAAATGCCACTGCGGAAGGCCCCTTTTGGCTTGGCTCGCGGCCTGGACTTGGACAAAATAGTGCACAACTTTCAGGTCGGCGATAAACTCTTTCTGTTTGTCAATTGGAAGGGTCTCTCTGCGACCGATGTGGTGCCTTTGGAGGATTTGAAGTTGGCGTATCCTGCCCAAGTAATACAGTACTTTGAAAACTTGATGCGGACCACCAAAGATCCCAAGCCCTAAAGATGTCTCCAGTACACACACCTGGTGAGTTGGCTGCCGGCCCTGTGCCCATAACCTTAAACGCAAGCTTCCGCTCCGGGCCAGATTCAGCTTCAGCTTCAGCTAGGTTTCTTCTTCATAACTTTACAGTTCGACGCTCGCAATATTTGAGCCATGAGCCATGAAAACTTCGCGTTGCCTTCGGGTCAAGATAAATGCCATCGAAAAGCGAAAAACAGAAACGAAAACGAAGCATCATCCGGTGGACGGGCGAAGCAACAAGCTTTGGCTGTGTTTCCCTGTACGTGCACCTGCCAGTAGTATCTGCACTTTTCCGCCATCTCTTCTCGGTAAATCATTCTATAATTCCGATGTTAGGCATATGACAAATAGCTTGCCTGTACTTATCTTAGCTGCACTTGGAACACGGTTCTTAGGTTGATTTATGACTGTACCATGAAAGATTTATAAGAGGTTCTTACAGTGGGAATGTGGAAAGGGTAATGGGATGACTTTATAGACTCTAATCGGCCCTCGCCTATTTCGAACTCACTTATTTCCCAATTCCCTTCTTCTCTAGATTGGTTGCTCGCGATCTCAGCCAGCTGAGAAATTATGTGGCTCCAGACTCTCGGAGTCTTGCTGTTTCCATTTGGCTTATCTGTCGCATCTGTTGACAGCCACAGCTCTGCTTTGAACTCGGCGACAGACGAAACTTTAGACCAGGCCAAAAACTCCCTCGCAAAAGTTGTGGGCGTCTTTAAGAGGCTCCATGGTTCATTCAACCGGGGCGAAGACTGGCGCAGAATGAAATCAGCCAGTGTTGTTCCCTATTTGTGATTCTCTACAGATGCAAGGCGCTGTCTTTATGGCTCAACCTTCAGCCAGAGAAGCGAGTACTTGAGGTGACACGCACACCCCGCAGAGGCGAACACGAACACACCTTTATTGTGGTGCACACGCCGGACTAGACAGCTAATGTGTCCATTTAGCAGGGGGCTTGCGCAACTCCAATGTCATTTGTAAGCTCTTTTAATGCCCGATGATTGCACTTTTCAGTAATTTGCACAGCAGATCATAAGTTTGTTCCATGGATTAATGGCGCACTGGCTAGGTTCGCACTCAAATCCGTGTGCATATAAAAAATCTTGTTTTACGGCTACTTAAATTAGTGGTTTAGGTGCCTGTAAATTGTTTTATTGTCGCTTACACAGCTAATTTAATTTTTTGTATTTAAATTAATTTAAAGCGCTTTAAAGCGTCCATTGTGAAGGCCGTACTGTGACTTGGAGCGGCCATTAAATGGCCGTAAATCTCTCTCTATCTCTCGGGGGGAAATTTAAACGAAATGACCTACTTTGGGTTAAATAGTGATCATTATACGGAGGCCTTTAATATATTTAGTAAATATTTAAAGCTCTAGCTAGCTTAGGTAAATGGATAGATATTTTCTTAGATTTTAATTTCCCCACATTATTAAATATGTATCTTTTGGCAGCCAAGGCGTGTTTGCAAACTGCTGTTTGCTGTCTGCTGTTTGCTCCGTTGCTCTATTATTATTTTTCATTATTGCTGTGCAATTTACTCATGTTTTTACCTTCCTGATATTTCTGGGCTGCCTTCGACGTTCGACGTTCATTGATTTATGTGTGCGGCGGCTGTCTGTCCATGGCATTTGCTATGATTTCTTGAACATGTTTTCCCTGGCTCGCGAGGAGTGCCAGCTAGCTGCAAGAAAAGGGAAATTCCAGCCACCACAACGTTAATAATCGTTTAATTAGTTGGCTTCATTAATTGCCTTGCCCCAAAAGTATTCAAATTGCCTATCATATGTCAAATCCGTCCGCTGCTATTTAAATTTCCATCACTCTCGCTCCAGACACCGCATTTCCATATGTGTTTCCTGATTATGCAATTTGATTGTAAACCGAATTTGCATTTAATTTTCGGCTGCAGCAACAACAGCAAAATATGTGATAATTTTCTCGCTCGTTTGACCATTTTTGGCCCGAGATGTAATTACGCCCAAGGCAGCAGCAGCAGCAACCGAGTAACAACATCCACACAGGCGGCAACCTCATTTATGACGCTTTGCATATGGAAAACAACAAATCAGAAAGAAACTGTAATGTGTGTGTGTGTGCTGGTTTTTGTTGTTGTAATGCAATTTGTTTAACGCTTCGTTTATTACCAAAAACAGGCAACAAGAAAACGCATTTCTTGGTGTTACTGCGGCCAGCAGCAGCAGCAGCTACATTTTCGGGTCGCGTAGGCTGCGAGGGGCAGCGCAGCAAGAGATACAGATACAAGCCAGTAGATACAATATTTTAATATGCAGTGTAGCTTTTGCTTTCTTTGCTTTTGCATTTTCCCTGCAGTTTTCCCTGGTTCATCTTGCTTGTTTATTTTTCCTTTTGGCTGCCCAAAGAGTGGGTGTGTTTTTCCAGCATTCAAGCTGGCTTATTTATGATTTTGTTTGACAGTTTAATATTGTATCTGTTGGTTCGTTGGCACGAGTCACAGTTTGTTGGCATCTCTCTTGTGTGCTGCTGGGTGCCTTTGGGTTAGGGGTTATTGGAACAGCAATTATATGTAGTTAAGGTGGCCCCTTGTGGCTGCAATTGCTGTAACAACAGCTGCCGGAGATGCGGTTAGATTGCCCAACGTTGGCTGAGCCCAGTGTGGCGCTATATTGGCTTACGAATGGCTGATAGGCTCCTCCATTACAAGATGCCGATTGATTGTTGATGGTTATTTATCATGTGGTTCAGACAAATCGTAATGGAGTGATATAAAACTTATTAGCTGGCTTTTAAATTACTTAATTCTTTGATCATCAGCAGGCGGACTAATAAAAAGAAGCGTAAATACTAGGTAATATTAATTTTATGAAGGTTTGGGTTAAATATTGCATTCTGTGCAGTTCAGTTTGAGTACTTTTCGATCTCTTTTTAAACTTAAACTGTACTGTATTTCCTTCTCACTTTCTCACCTGTGACCTCAAAACTAGTTCAACACTAAAGTGCATCAATACCCAAGCTTCAACGACCTTGCTTTGTTTTCTCTAAAGCTTTTATCTCCGTTTCGCTTTTATTTCGACCACGCCCCAAAGAACCTGCCCCAGCGAGCGGTCAGTCTTCCCTTGATGTTAATGTTAATTTCACGCCCGTTAAGATAATTAAATTTGCCTTTTGTTTTGTTTATATTTTCTTATGTGTGCCTCTGTCTGCTCTTGTTTTGCGTTTGTAGTGCAACAACATTTAAATTAGTTTATGTATCCACATAAAAGAGTGTGTTTTTAATGTTTTTTCCTTTTGTTTGCTTCTTTTCAGGTATGTACAAATATGTTTGTCCAAACCCCAAAATTCTCATCATTTATCATAAAAAAAAGACGACTAACGAGTATAAAAACAACAATACAAACTGCGGGCAACGGGAACAACTCACAAAGCGACTCGAAGTTCAGGGTCAACGCATTTTTATTGAGATCTTGACGGCGGTATCCACCAAATGAAAGAATAACCAACTTTTGGCTTGCTTAAATCTTGATACTTATCCCTATATATTTTGTATTTTCGAAAATTTCATTGCATATGAAAAAATAATTCATAGTTGAGCTTGCACTAGAAGCCAAACATTTGCTCGTGGGTTTATCCCTATAAATTTTGTATTTTTGAAAGTATTAGTTCAAAGCTAAACTTGTATTAGAAGCCAATCATTTGATTATGTCTTCTTATTATGTTTTTTGAGAATTGAAAAAATATGTCACATCTGAACTTGA
>JAEIIM010011118.1:0-12733 GCA_018874515.1 Drosophila greeni | reverse complement strand
TTCAATTTTTTTCAGTGTACCTCACAGACAGCATTTCCTGAGTGTTTACAAGAGCCTGTGTGTAGGACATGGCCACACCTTGCCCCTGCTGGTGGCTGGTGGCAATAGGTCCAGTGTCCGAAGTCCAGTGTCTGAAGTCCAGTGTCCAGTGTCCAGTGTCCTGTTCTCCCGGACATAACAGGACGTGTGGACGCTGGCTTCCATCACTCGAAGGCTCAGCACTTGGAACTCCCCATTCTGGCGACCATTTGTTTTCCGGTGATCATCGCAATGTAAGCGAAATGAGTTCAATTTGTTAGCGCCGCAGACACACACGTATTAAACACACTAATTTGCGGCATCGCTTCTGGACATATCTGCAATTTGTTTCCACCAGCTGTCCACCACCAGGACCTTCGTCCTGTTCAAACTTGATCCGCTGACCGTTGGGCAAACGTACTTCCTCAACCATCGTCGGTCGTCAGTCGTCGTCACCCGCCAGAGCAAATTGACAAAACCAATAAAACAAAACAATTTTGAGGCCAGGAGCCAGGTGAGGGGTTGCTCGAGGTTATTAAATGGGCAAACACGACATGCCAGCAGAGGGAGAGGAGGACTCTCTCTCTCCTGTACTTCCAATTTGTGGCTGCCATCCATCCATCCTCTGGGTCTGGAAGGGTTACTCTCTCCCCCGCCTACCCAAAAGCTGCTCCAGATAAAGGAAAATATTGTCTCCTCGACTACAGACAATGAACACAGGCCTGAAATCGGAGAAGCTGCACGAATCCCAAGTCCAGGAGCTAGATCTGGGATCGGTAATGGGACTGGGACAGAGCCGGGTCACACGAATGGACAGCACAAATCGCGATGGAGGGAAGCTGGTAATACCCTTTACCCAACTGGGTTTCCCTTCTTTCTTAAACCTCAAAATTCATTTTGAAATTTATATTCAAGTTGCTTCTTGAGGGCAAAGCAACCCGCAAAAGTCAGGGTGCTGCTGTTGCTCCGATCTAATCTGCGACATGCAACAGTTGCAACAGCGGCTGAGGTGGTCTCATTTGTTAGCGCCTTGTGCCAAGGGGGGGAAGTCAACCCAGGAACCCAGGAGAAACGGAATCAAGCCCAGAGCAGGTCCCGCGCCAGGTGTAATATGATGCCCAGGCTCCTCGGACAGTCAGAGTGACAAATCAGATAGCTAAGTGGGTCTGCACGAATATGACAATTCGCTGGGAAAAAAAGAAGAAGGTATTTCCACAGCTTTTACAGCTTCCCCAACTTCCCTTCCTTGCTTGTTGGATTTATAATTTGTGTCCGTCCCTGTCCCTTTAATAATTCCCGGCAAACGAAATTGCGTAGAAACTCATTAACGCTGGCGAAAGGACTCCGGGATCAGAGACTCAGCCCGCAGCTCCAAATTGAATTCGTTGTTGTTTATGCAAGGAGTGCTTGGAAATTATTTATGAACCCGATGGGAAAAGGCGAAAAGGAATGTGTCGCAATGCCCGCCCATTCGCAGTAGGGCTTACCAGTCAGTCAGGGTGCTCTTCCAGCTTTCCGGGCTTAAGTCCCGGGTTTGTGTTCGTGTTCGTGTCCGGGTTACGGGTTATGGGTTACGGGTTCCGGGTTCTGGGGAATACAAGTGGGAATACCCCCAACCCCAGGACGACTGCAATAAACGAAAGTGTTTTCCGATATGAGGAGCGCTTTAGCCTCAGCCTATAATGTGGTAATCGCTCGCGTAAAAGGCGACAAATCATTTAAGGACCGGTCCAACCCTTCGCTGGGACTGGGCAGCTTCCTGCCTCCCTCGTACAAGGGTGACAACATCCTGAAGAGGATGAAGAGTGAGTGGGATGAGAAGGAGGAGTGGGAGCAGGAGGAGCACTCCATCCCCGGACTCCTGACAAATGTATGCACACGCCAACCCTTTGAGCCCGGGCCCCGCAGGCTGCTCTCAGAAATGCTAATGCCAAGTGCCTGGATATTGCGAGTCCTTTGAAATTGGGCATTATCGCTGGTAGCATCAGCATTGATGGCTGCACGGTGAGAAATTTGTGAGGGAAATGGAAGGTAAAGTGGAGAAATTGAGAAACTAACTAAATTTAAGCTTGGAAAAGGGGGTTTTCTGAGCACATTTCTGCTTAAATTTCTGAAATGTAGAATGATTTATGTTTATTTCTGCTTGACCCTTTCCCCCTTTTCCCCCAGTGTACATCCAACACCGAACACCCCGAATTGCGATTTGTGCTCAGGGCCAATTCGAATGGGCCATGAATCTTTTCCACTTTTCCGCTTTCCCTGCCCGGTGGCCGCCCTGCCAAAACATAAAAGTGGAATTTCTTTTTTATGACATCTTTATTCGGGGCTAAATAAATACAAAGTATCGCTGGGATACTGACCCACAACCTTAACCCTTTCCAAGAGCACGAGCTGCCCCCCGAGTCGCTCTGATTAGCAGGCCATTCGTAATAAGTAGACCATTAGGTAGTTATCGTAATTGTGGGCTAGTTTGTAGTATCCAATCCATTACCAGGACATACAATATATAATAATATATAATAAATGTGTGTCCTAGATATTGGAGCATGAACTGCAGGAGTTAATCATAAGCAAATTCCCAGAAGGGACTTATTAGGGCAAGGATTCCTAACTGCTACTGGGTTTACTAATACCTGCTATTAATCTTGTACAACCCCTGGTTATATTATATATAAATTCCTGGTTATAATTTCTGTAAAAATTTCCAATTGAAAGATATATAAAAATTAGCTAGAAAATATTGCCTTCCAAATTGTCTCGCAGCTTTTTTCTAGTGTTTTGTTTACCATTTGCCACCCACAGATGTTTGCCTACTCACGTTGACCGGGGGGAACATCTGTCACCTCGTCGTCTTGGGTGCCAGAATGTACCCCCAGATCCCCGCTAGATTCCCTCCTAGATTCCCTCCCAGATTCCCCCCAGATCCCCCTAGATTCCCCCTAGATCCCCGCCAGAAATTAGCGCCTAAAAATAAACACCAAAGAGCGACAGCCACCTCCCAATAGACACAGATGTCCATGGTTGCCAGTGGAATCTCTCGCTGGCTGGCTCTATGAATTTCCGATTAATCAGCGGACAGGGAACCAGCGATGACACACATCTGACAGGATGAGAGATTGGGGCGGGAGCCTCGACAATTTCATTTGCGTTAATTTGCATGTTCAACAACGCAAAGGTCGTGAAATAAATTGGCGACAACAAATCAGGGAACAGGAACAACAGGAGGCTTGAGCGTCGCCCCCTGGTAATTGCTCTTGGGTCCTGATCCTTGGGACACGCCCTTAAACCGGATACAGAGTGCTTGGTCCCGGGTCCCTTGTCCCAGGTTCCTGGTCCCTGGTCCCATGTGAGCAGTGAAGTTTTTTAATCAAGCCGCCTGTCAAGTGTTTGCAAAACAAATACCGCGCTTATCCATCAATCAAAACACGCAATATGGCAGCGTGACTTTCCACAACTAAGCAACACTCTCTGCCGGAGTGGAGCAGCAAGTGGTTCTGGCACTTGCCCACTCCCAGAGCCACCTTCTCCACCTCCTGCTCCTCCTCCTTCTCCTGCACCAAGCCATATGGAACGGAGCGGAACAATAAAGCGACACTGTCAAGCATATTTGCATACACGACACCAGCTCGGAGCATGGAGTACCCACCACCAGCAACTCCCTCCAGAGTCGTCCGGGCAATCCGAGTTCACAATCCACAGTCCGGAGACTCTCACGCAGATTTGTGCTGCAAAATGAAGAAGGAGAAAGGCAACACACACACACCAGACACACCCAACAGGAGGCTATAACGCCCTGGCATTGGGTTTGGCAACTGATTGAATAATTTAATTTAATTCTCATAAATTTATGATGCCCGGCTGATTGAGTTTTCCAGGTGCCGTCACACAGCACACAGCACAGGCGGGCAATTATGACTTAATCCACATGCGAGTATTACATTTATTATCTGTACTGTAACAAGCAGACAAGGAGAACAGCCAGGAGTTGGAGCTTAAATGGAAGAACTATTAACCTGGTTTATATTATATTTAACTTGGGGTTTTCCTTAGAAAAATACTTTAAAATACGAGGAATTTAAAGACTCTCAAAGCTTTAAAAATTATTTTTCCTTAAAGGAGTAACAATTTTCAACAACAATTCTCTTTTCACAACATCAAAAAATTCAACCCGGCTCGAAGGACCATTTACAGCTTAAGGTTTCATGCTTTTCCTTGGAAATTTAAGTAATTTCACCTTTAAGAAACTTAAAATTTCTATAAGCAAGTAAAAAAAATATAACTAAACCACATTTTGAGCCGAAAAAGTAAAGTTTTACTCCTAAAGAATTCAGCAAATTTGCCAATTTTTTCACATAACAAGAAAATTTAACTCAACCATCCACTGGCTCACAGCTCAAAGATTTTTAAAGTCATTACTTGGGCTAGTTGTTGAATCAGGACTGAGCTCTGGTTCATTGGTAGCTGCTGCTGCTCCTTGCTCAGCCACAGCTGCTTCCCGGATGCAGGCAAGGCAGAGACGTGGATACATCAGCTGATCCGGCGTGGGTCTCGTCGAGGAGCTAGAGGTGTCAGTGTTGATTGCTCCCCTCACCTGGTCCTGCCCCTGGAAACCGCGATGATCCCGCTGCCAGGCCTGCCTCGGAAGCTGCGGCTCACAGCCGAGCAGCAGCAGGTCCACGGTCCTCATCCACTCACCGGCAACGCTGTTAATGCCGGCCACGAAGAAGGCAAAGGAGATCAGCAGCTGGAAGGACTCGTAGGCCCGACCATCGGCCAGCCACCTGGCCATGCCCGGAACGTAGCAGTAGAACCAGAAATCCCTGTAGCCCAGGATCTCGAACATGTCCCGGTAGAGGGCCAGGAGCGGTTGCCAGACGACATTGTTGTTGTACTCGACGACAAGGAGCAGCAGCATCACCTCCGCGGCCAGCATCACCAGCTGAACGCGATGCTGGCACCGTCCGACCCAGTAGCGGCGGAAGGGCAGGATGAAGGCCAGAAGGCCGCCGGCGAAGAACATATCCGCCAGGCGGTAATCAGAACCATAGCGTGGCATGTGGTGGTCAGCCAGCGGTGGCACCTCCAACTGCCGCCAGCCATTCCAGCGGGTGAACATGCCGACGATCAGGATCAGCCAGTTCTCGTTCAGATCGCGCATCAACTGCTGCTGGCAGAAGAGGATTCGGAAGACGGGCATGTCCTTGCAGGGAAAATTTACAAAAAAAAAAAAGATGTGAACGAAAGGGGGAAGTTTACCAAATTTTTGTATAAAAGTGCCGGGGAAACGTTGAACAATTTGTACTAATTTTTTGTGGAGCCTGTTTCGTGTTGCTCGTACGAAAGTGTAAATGGTTGTGAGGGGGACTGGAGACGACAACCCCCTATGTGGGGTGAAGCGATCAGGAAGGCCTACTTGGTTCTGTATAATATAAAAAACTCAGATCCAACTAGTATAAAGTAAGCTAATTCCTGTACATAATATCTATCTCCTTTAAATTTACATTTCCCTTAGAGGAAACCCCTTCGCACAGCAGGTCTTCCCTTTCCCGGGGGTTGCTAACTTGAAGGATGAGCTGCCTCCCAGGACAGGCACAAATGCCATGTTGATACTTGTTGTGTTGTGTTGGAAATTGATTCTTAAACGCTGTGAAGAATGATGCGAGATTGACTCTCCATCCGGTTACCCTAGAGCCACCCCCCAGAAGGGGAAAGATGGAACGGATACGCTCGGGGATGGATGGATGGATGGTTGGATATATGCCTGGATGGATGGATGTCAGTGTGGGTTTGGGTAACTCCAAACTCCACACTCCAGTGAAGGCCATTAAGCGTCAGCAGGGAAAAAAAATTTAAATGTGTGCGGAAAAAGGATTCAGTTGCGGATGCGTATACATATTGGCACAGGGAAAACAATGTGGAAAAAAGTGGCCGCAACACAACAGTGACCAATGGCCCAACCACAGACACCCCCCCCGAGGAAAGGAAAGGGTAAGGGATACGGAATATATATACAATATAATATATATACACTGCAGATCCGTACAGATGTTTGAATGTCGAGAGGGTCTTAAATGGCATTAACTCATTTAATGATGTTCAAATTGAGGCTGGTTGGGTGGTCGGTCGGTGGCGCCTCTGAGACCACCTCCAGTCCATCCTTCTCTCTTTCCGTCTCTCCCTTCTCCTCTGCATCCCCCACTCCCTTCTCCTCACCCTTCTCCTCTTCCTTCTCCCCCCTCACAACACTTTGTCACCCATCTACCACCCCCAGCAGGTCCCGGGGAGTCCCCCCATCACTTTAAATTGCTGCCTGTCACGGCGACATGCAGATCTTGGGGGGTTGTGAGGGCTGAAGGGAGGGGACCTTGTTCCCAACACAAACTATTTGTCATGTCTGTCACACTACCGTACATCTTTGTCAACACTATTTAGAAGTTTAATAAATTTTCACTTTGTTGGCGGCGCAACGAAGGCAGCTTGTCAGCGATTTAATATCCACGCGTCAGCCAGAGAAGGCGGAGGATGACACGGGAGGAGGCGTGGTGTCATCAATTAACAGTTTTGCAGGGAAAGGTATGTCCGGATAAGAATACCCTGTAGTATACCTTAATACCTTAAGAAGTCAACCCCCTTGACCTGTTTCCGTGACACATAAAATATGGAAAATGTAAATTACAAAATAAAATTCATTTTGAAAAGATTTCGAAACCTAATTTTTCCACACCCAAAATTTGATCGAAAAACCGCAATAATGGCTTTACATTCGCACTGAAATAAGAGATCATAAAATCGAAAGCAAATACACAGAATTTCGCGCTTTGCGAAACGATTATTGGGGACCACCGCCGTCTGGGGAACACACGCTTCGACGGGGTCCAATGATAAATCCAAAAATACATCCGTTCGTGACTGGAAAGCGGATGGATAGATCGGGTGGCGGGGTCAGTCAGTGGATACCACACACACACCCCCATCTGTCCAAAGAGTCACGCTCCGGGGATGTCCAGCGATCGATCGATCGAACGAACCCGCATTCGGCAGGGACCACCACGGAAGAAGAGGGAAACCTCCAGTTTATAGATTCAAGCGTTCAAAATTTCCTACTTCAGGTTCCCCAGATTCCCCAGTTTCCCAGATTCCAGAGCACCCTCCTCCTTCGGGCACCGAGTCACAGGTCATAAAAATCCGAAACCGCACACAGTTTGGATTGACCAGTTTTTATATATTTATTCAGGCAGTGCGTTCCGCAAGAACTCCGCAATTGGTGGTCCCGCAGTCCCCAGTTTCCAGTCTCTAGTCCCGAGTTCCTGTACCAGAAATACTTCCCGAAGTTCTCCTCTCCGAGACCAGACCATGTGTGCCTCGAAAACGAGGCGTCTAAAATCGGAGACTGCCACTGCCACTGCGACTAATGGAAAAATTCATATTAAATCGATTATATTGACAAGAAGGGGAGACGACTTTGTGTGCTGTGTGTGCTGCCAAGGCGAGCCATTAGTCGGTCGAGTCGGGCGGCAAATCATAAATTTATAAGTTATTAACAAACGCAAACAAATTGGAAATTCTCGCGTTCGGTGACGGAGGTGGCGACACTTTGGTAAAAGCCGTCTGTCAACCGCAAATCGCTGAAAGTGCCTTTGACAACTAATTTCTTAAGGTGGCGACGGCGGAGGCGACACCTTGCAGTGATGACACCCACCCAGCTTTCACTCTTCCCCCTTCTCTTTCAGGAACTTTAAGAACTACGCCCATGCCGACATCGCCTCGCACTCGCACTAACTAAACCAACACCGCAATCTAATTGTTGCTGGCAGCATCCGCGGTTCTTTAATTGAAGACATCAACACTAGCTAAAAATACGTCTCCTGTGTGCGTGCCTCTGTACTCACACCCAAAACCCGCACTCCCACTCGCACTCGCACTCACACTCGTACTCACACTCACACTCGTACTCGTATTCACACTCGAACTCGTATTCGATGCCGCGGGTAATCGAAGATGGGTGGGGTGCCGGTGAAGTTGGGGGGAGTTGTGCTGCACTGAAAACTTAGGTATGCCTTAAAGCGTTTTCCGGGGATAATCCCAAAATCGAAGCACAATATTTTCCTGGACTCATGGTTAAAGTCCCTGTTAGCTAACTGACCGATAAAGGTACTAATCGGAGCAGCTTGTAATTTATCTTTGGGAAAAGGATAAACAGAGTGCTATTAAAAACTAGCTCTTTTAACAGGAAGTCTTGACAGGAAGTAGATATCTTAACAGGAGCTTTCTTAACAGGAACTCTTGGGATATCTTGACAGGAGCTCTCTTAACAGGAACTTTTTCAAGGAAGTATGTAGATCTCTTGACATGAGCTCTGTCGGTCTTTTAACAGAAAGTCTTAACAGGAAGTAGATATCTTGACAGGAGCCCTTTAACAGGAGGCTAGTAGGTAGGTAGTACTTTTGACAGGAGGTCTCTTGCTTTCTTAACAGGAAGTCTTGAAAGAAAGTAGACACAGAAGCTCTTTTAACAGAAGGTCTTGCCAGGAGGTATGTAGATATCTTGACAGAAGGTGGATATCTTAACAATAACTCTATTAAGGAAGTATGTAGACTTTTTAACAGGAGAACTCTTGCTCTTTCTTAACAGGAAGACTTAGGAAGAAATATGTCATTTGACAGGAGCTCTGTGGGTCTCTTAACAGAAAGTTTAAACAGAAGGTAAAACTCTTGAAAGGAGCTCTCTAGTAATTATAGAAACCTCCCTGAAAATCTTCTTGTTTTATTAAAAATTTCCTAAAAAACTTTTTAAGAATGGTTTCCCCTTATTTTTTCTCTCTGTGTAGCCCCAAGAGCGCTGTCGCAGGAAAATGTGAGTCGAAGGAAATGTATGCCAACGGTGGCATGCGGCGGACTTGGAGGCGGTGGAGGTGGAGGATCCGGGACTCTAGACTCCGGGCTACCGATTCCCGATTCTCGATGCCCGATCCCAGATCCCACATCCCCGATTCCCAATCCCCTATCCCGATCCCCGTGCTGCGGTGCATCAGGCAATGCAATAAACTGATATTTGATGTGGGTCGGTCGGGTCCAGATGCTTCACGTTCCGTGCGATTAACTGCACTGGCTTTCCAGCTCACTTTCGCATACCCTGTACGCGGAGAGAGAGGGTGTGCCTTAGCCCTATTAATTCAAAAAATATTTATTAATATATATCCAATATTTTGACTCACAAGTCTTGTGTAACTCAAAGATACAATCAGTTTCCTGTGGGGGGTTTTAAGCTGGTTTTCAGCTTAAAATATTGATAAAATATGTTAATTTTTTTACGTGTTCCCCCCAGAGCTGAAATGTTGCATTTGTGGCACCGACACCGACACCGACGACGACAACAGCCGCAATGTGACGCACGGAGACAGATATTTGTTTTCGTTGCTTGTGTCATGTTTACATCCCGGGCGACAATAGTTTACATTTGCTGCCATCTAAAAATTAAAAAGGTGACAAATCATAACAACAACCGAACCCCTCTCTCTCCCTGGTGTTTCCTTCCACAAAATCCCCGACAAGGCAATACCAGGGCAATGACTCCCAAACCGAATCGATGACTTTCCAAGCTAAACAACAGAATTTCCGGTATTCAGTCAGTGGATTTTTGGACTAGATTTGTGATTTGGAAACATCTTTGGGAAGTACTGTATATTAGTTGGGATTATTATATAGAAAAAGCCTTAAAACTGCTTAAATAATCCCCCCCATACCAGGCCCAGTCCATGGGCTTCCCCCCCCTGACTATGCCTCCGATAATCGCTGCATAATAAATGGCATCACTGTCCCCTCCGAGAGATCATTATCACCGCGAAACTACCACTAAACGTCACTTCTTTTAAGATCAAAGTGTTGTTTGCGCGATTCAAGTATGCGCGCACGCATCTTCAATTAAAGGCACATGCTGATATCCACTGGATGGGTTTTGGGTTGGAGATGAGGATGAGGAGGATGGAGCTGGAACTGAAGCTGAATCAGAACTTGGTTCTGGTTGCATTGCATTACCAGTTTCGAGGTTGAAAAGGGAAGCAGCTGCTACCCAGGAAGACCACCAAACTCGAAGGCATCGATTCCACTGACGACAAATTAATTTGGCGGCCCAGAAACAATGGCTTTAAGGGCTTAAGGGCTTGAGGAAAAAGAAACCCAGGACCAAATCGGAAATCGCTAAACCAAAAGCGTAAGCGAACGTTGCTGTATGTGTTATCTTAATATTGTCATTGTCACAAATTTGCAAAAAAGTTACGCTAATGGATTACACGATTTTCGCATTATCGCTTTGTTACCGCGCCGATCGCAATCGCATGCGATCTCAGCCTTGGCTTTGAGGTCCAACTCCATCTCCTGCTCCTGCTTCTTGTGCAGATTCAGCTTTAGCTTTAGCTTCAGCTTTAGCTTTAGCTTCAGTAAGAGAGTAGCATTGGCATTGTATGTAAAACTACTGCCCAGCACCACTGACACCACTCCTCCTGCCTCCATCTGTGTCCCACAGCTACGTGCCGCTGGTGAGATTAAGGGGGCATCCAGACCCCAGACCAAACCCCAACCCATTCCCCGGGACGAGGCATTACAAGCAGGAAACGCTGCCGACGCTGTTCGGCTTTCAAAGTGGCCACGAGCATTATGCCAGACACTTTGTCTTTGACAGCACCAGCACCAGCTCTGCATTCAGCTCTGGATCCAGCATCCAGGTCCAGCTTCCACAGCATCCACAGCATCTATAGCCAGTTACCAGTTACCAGCAGTTACCTGGCCTCCTCCGCTCTTATCAGCGGCAAACTCAGCACGTTCCATTGTCGCTCCGCGACAATCTAATCGGAAAACTGAAGCTGAAGTTGGATCCGGGACCGCGGCTTGATCTCTGTCTTTGTCGGTTCGCCTGGGAGGCAACACGATCGCAAACTAGCGATGGCCCCGGGTTACAGACTCCATGTGTCATACGGTTGCTCCTCCCCAATGCTCTTTGCTTGGATTCTGGGTTGGGAGTACTCCTAATGGTCTAGGAAGGCAGAATTGCTGGGGAGCGGGATTTGAGGCAGGTTTTTGATTACTATTCGATCAGTTTTTGATTATTTTGGTTAATATTATGCATATACTATTTAAAAATTGAGTTTGAAAGCTACCTAAAAATTTGTAAGTCTAAAAATTATGACTTAACAGGAACTTTTTGAATACTAAAAAACTCTCAGAGTTAAAATACATCTTCTTTGTTAAGCTCTTAGTTAAATAAAAAATAAATAGAACACCTAATCAACTTTCAAGTTATATCCCTCGGTTAGAAGACTTTCAAAAAACCCCTAACCCCATCTTAAAACTATCTGGTCACACTATTAAACCCCTTTACTTACTCCAAGCATTATCCCAAATTAAATCAAATGAAATTCTGCGTTAGTGCTGCCTCATTTTTATGCGAAGGCAACACTTTTCGATGCCGGCATATGGACCGACCTGTCGAATATGGCCATTTTATGCTAATGAACCCAGGAAGGAAGGGGTTAACTTACTCCTTTGACTTTCTCTCCGGCTAATCGGTTAAAAGCCAATTGAAAGGCACTGACATGAATCAATTGCCGGGCAAAGGGTGGAGGAAGACTGTGTTTAGGATGATTAAATTTGTGATAGAAATGATTTCCCAACCCCCCGAGAGAGTGCATCTTCCTCCACTTTAATGTTGGAAATAAAATGGCAAAAAGTATACAAAAAAATATACAAAAAGTACGGGAAAAAAAAGGGAAAAGAACACATTCGTAGCTGTAGCAAATACGACACGGGGCGAAAACAGCAGTAATCAAGTGTAAGCATACAAGGGACGACCGGGATGTAAACCCGGAATGCCAGGATACACAGGATACACAGGAATCCCAGGGATAACGGATAAGGATAATGGGTAATGGGGTGGTTAACGCCGCATATAGGCATAGGTCGTCGTCGTCCCCCCCCAGTTGTACATTTGTTTCTTTTTTGTGGTCAAATACTTTTGCATGTAAATGTTAATTCATTGATTTTTATAATGCGAATCCCGGTCCCCAGCTCGTTCAGTCCTTTGGTCCTTTCAGTCCTCACTTGGGGGGGAAATCATCATCATGGCAGGTTCCCGGTGGCTGTGCAAACATTCAGAACAAGCAAACAACAAATAGCAAATAGCAGGGGGGACTGGGACTGGTGCAGGACTCTCCCTGCAAGGACAAGAACCATTTAGCTTTGATGTTCCTTACTTACTTACATTTCATCACCGAAGTCGCCGACATCGCCGACATCGTTGTTGTCAATAAAAGCAAGTTAATGGGTAAACACCAGGGTCCAGGGTCCAGGGTCCAGGGGCCACGGAACTCGGCAGCTCAAAAACTAAAAAACCCAACTTCTGCCAAGAGAAACATTGTTGATGCGGTCGACAGTCAAATATTTGTGGCTTAAGCATTTTCCTTTGTAGCGTCAGCTAATTTTCCTAAGCGGATGCCCCAAGTCCCCGCCTCTTCCTCCCATCGCCCTCTTGGCTCCATCAATTCGGTATCCCAGCAAGTCAGAGGTCCTGTCGAGCTCACAAGGTCCCCCATCCTCCCATCCTCTAGAGTATAGCCTGAGTATATTTGCAGATCGAAGGGTTTTTTGGGAGAGAGCTCCTAGTCGGTAATTGATCCCATTTATTGGAGTGATTCATTTATGTATTTATAATTGAGTGTGTATAT
>JAEIIM010011040.1:0-11071 GCA_018874515.1 Drosophila greeni | reverse complement strand
ATAATTTTTTATTTAACCAATTCCAATCTAGTCCTTAATTTTTTCAACTGCACACCAAAAGACTTAGTGAAAGAGATCTGAAAAGCAGGAAGATGAATCGGGGGCAGCGGGAGAACAAAGACAAAAATCAAAGAATCCAAAGCTTTGTCGTGGTCTCGGAACCGGCCATTAGTGTCCATGACTTTGTAGGAAGTAGTAGTTCCCTGAATGAACAGCAATTGACCAAAGCCAAAAGCCAAACTATCCCAAGAGGCACTGCCACCGAGTGATGAGAACATTTCAATATACTCTCTGAACAAACAAACAATCCGAGAAGAAGGAGACTGGCAGACAGACAGACAGACAGACGCACGGAAAGAATTGTATAATTAATAGCATTAAACAAAAACTAAATCAAAATGTCAGGGGTGGAAAGAAATCAGCGTAAATTGAAAAATCATTTCTTCTCACGTTGGGTAATTTCATTCAATCTATATATTGCCGATGCTGTGCCCGATCCCGCTCTAAATTATTCGATCTGGTCGGTCGGTTTCTCTGGAGCCCCCAATTGACGTCACCCGGACATGGGGGTGAGCAATTAAAAACTACTCGGCCGGCGGGCAGGCAGCAATCCAACGAGCTTGTACAAACAACAAATCAAAAGTGAATCCTCTCGACTTGGCAACAGGCAGCTGGCAGTTGGCTGAGAAGAACGAATGTTCAGCAAATAGAACAATAACAAACATAAATGAATGTGGCAAACAAAACTTGAACTTGCTGGGAGGAATACACAATAATGTATTAATGTTTTCGCCTTGGAAAATTGAACAAACATTTGTCAGGCAGTGGAAAATATTCTTCACAAGTCAAGTGATATGATATGATCTGCTTCCGGTTTAAGTTCCCTGCAGCCAAGTGACGCAGCTGTCCAAGGGCCCTGCTCGGATTTTGATTTAATTGAGAACCTCTGGGAAATTGATGGCCAAATAATTGGGTTTGGTTGGGAAAACTTTTTCTCAGGCTTAAAATGTCAATTGCAGCTGTACACCACAGTGATTGCTCCTCGGTCGTCGCATCTGTGCTCGTCTTTTGTGGGGCTTAAACTAAACCTGTTGCACATGATAGACATTAAATCTGGCAAAACCTCCTACAATTCAAGGGTCTTGTTTGCTTGCTAATTGAATATCTTAAATGGTCTTAGTCAAGCAGAGACTCATATGTAGTATGTGTGCCTCGTTAACTCGGCTTTAATGCACTTTTCGCAGGCAGTCACCTGTTGCGCTCTCAAATCGCTGTCATCATCATCATTATAGTCGCATCTCGCTCGCCACAATTAAGAGTCATTTACTTATCACAACCTGGGCACAGCCCTCCACCAGCACAATCTCTCTCCGGTCGTTCCCATCGCAGCTAAGCTCAGCCCCGGCTCAGTGCAGCAGCATCAGCAGCAGCAGATGTGGCAATCATCCCCGGGGGGCACCTGGGAGTGATGTTATCTGGGGATTACAGAATTAAGCGAGTTATTTTAGACATCCATTTTCGTATTAATTGAAAAAAGGGAAAGATATCACTCAAAGGTGTTTTAAAGAGTCCTGAATACAGATACAAATGTGTATCTTTTTAAATGAAATGATAATGACAGCTTGTCATGCCTGTTTCATGCCTGTTTTATGCCTGTTTTATGCATGTTTCATGCCTGTTTCATGCATGTTTCATGCATGTTTCATGCCTGTTTCATGCATGTTTCATGCCGGTTTCATGCATGTTTCATGCATCATTTGTAAATGTAATTTTAAAGTGTTAGAAATTTTTAAACAACTTAAAATTTCAACCATTTTAATTAGTTATTTTATTTTGTATCCCTTTAATATCTAAATATCCAGATAGAAATAATAAAGCCACTCTGCCAGCACTTGTTTGTAGGAGTGGCAGCTGCTTTTAGCCTTGTCTCTGCCACTAAAGGCGGCGCTCAGGTTGCACGAGTGGAGAGCGCTGGTGGCGGAAAGCCATTTTCCCTGTTGACGCTTAGGGATTTTCTGCTAACAATGGCAGCCATAAAATTGCAGGGGAGAGATGGCTTGGCTGGCTGGTGGTGACAACAACACCCCCATGCTCGTGCTCCTCCAGCTCCTGCTCCTGCAGGGCCATCGTATCAGAAGAAGCCTTTTCATCATTTTGGATGCAGGCGGCAATAAGCGAAATGGCAACGTGCCATGGCAACTCATAACGGATGCCGAGTGCAGGGGATTAAAACGTAACCGAGCCATTGAATCGGGCGATTCTCCACCGATTCAAGGCAAATTGAAAGGCTCTCAATGGGGGAGGGAGGGAGGCTTGCTTTTCTTCCTCAGTTCCATTTCCCTGCTCGAGCTAGTGAAATATGCATCCTCGACATCATCTTCATTAAGTGCAGCCTGCATGGAGCAAGATGTATATGGCGGTGACCTCGATAGCAGGTCCCCATTCACATATTCACCCCTTTCATGAATATCTGGCTAGGCCCATCTGCTTCTTGGCTCCGTCTGGGTCGCCTTGATTTACTGACAAATCATTTCACATTTCACACAGTGGCGGCGTGCTCTTAAAATATTTCTTCGTTCAATGACATTGAAAAGAATTTTCATATGTGAGATTTTCCACCCTCCTCCCCCCCTGGCGGGTGACGTTTCGCCTGGCCTGCTGTATTTTTGATGCCTTGGGTCTTGGCTTTTTTGGCACAGTTCTTCATCATTGATCTTGTCTGGTATAAAAGCGCTATAAAATGCAAAAGCAACGCTGCTGCCGCATTGTTCCCGATTCGTACGTCTTTCGGCTATTTTTGGAATCCATATTTCACCTCATAACGACAAAATGTGATAAACAAATTGAATAAATTTATATTTTTCGGGGGCATTTTTACTTTATTCTTTGCCGCGCCTCTATGTTGCATAATTGCACAAATTGATTACAATTCCGCTCGGAGACCCATTTTGGGGCGCTTTCCCAACTGTGTTCTGGGCACGCCCGGCATTTCCTCTAATTTCCCGTCTCCTAAATGAGTTTCCCAATGGCCCAACTGCCCCAATTTTCCCCAAGGGTGTGCGTGTGCGTGTGTGTTAGAGGTCAACGAATTGTTTGTCACCGGCGTTCATCTAATGACCGCCAACTGTGCCGCACAGCTGAGCATCTTGTGGTGTGTGTGGGCCTGCCATATGTTTCCAATTGCGGAAAATGGAGAGGGGAAAAGCGCCTTGCTGCGTCCATTTGTCTGCAACTGGCGGTATCCAATTTTGAGTGTTTTGCTTGACGGATTGACGGATGTGTGTGGCTGCTTGTGTGGCAGCAAAAGCTTTTAGACTTGTGAAGTTCAAAGGGCACTAGCAGATGCGGGGAAAAGGATCAATGTAATGCAACTTTGTTTCCAAGAAATTCAATTTTCTGCAGCTTTATTGAAACTAAAATCCAGCTTAAACTTTAAGCCACAAATGCAGAATGTTTCCTGCTTAATTTACTATCTTAATTTTAAAATTCAATTTCAAAACAAAAGCAGTTGCAAGTTATGGACGCTCAACTGTAGTTTCTATAATTGAGCAGCCCATTCAAGGCCATGAACACAATGCCAGGCAGACAGACAAAATAAATGTCGCTTGATATTGTATTTTTATATAATTTTTTTTTTTTAATTAAAGGCTGTTGCTGCAGCTCTTCGTGTCCGTATGAATGTGGCTGTGCGGCGGCTGTGGCAATGTGGCAATGCAGTTGCAAATAAATGGCTTATCGGCGACCTGCCACAAATGGTGACATTCCCGGCACAGCAGCAGCAGCAGCAACAACAGCAACAGCAGACAACGGGGGTCTCTGACTGGCCACATCCGCTGATTGCCCCGAGGCCACAGCCGCATCCATTGTGTCCCCACAGCTCGAGCATGTCCTGGCCTCCGGTTTTGCCCGGTACCCCAAATATCCCACTTGTTTCCGTGCCACTCAGCAAGGCAGGTGCCTACCATCCTCTTTCTCTTGTTTCATACCCCTTGCTCGTAGGGTAAGAGGGGTATATTGAATTTCAGTGATTATTAAACTCAAAGGTCTCTTAAACTAGGAAATAGTTCAGAAAAGGTACTTAGGTTTATCTCAAAATTAGCCTTGCATTATCTTTAGGCTTGCCACTTTTGGACTTTTGGTAGAGCAAAGCTGGAACAAAACTCTCTCGTTCGCTACTGCTTGGTAGCGTTACAGAGAGAAGAAGAGAGAAAAGTCAAGAGAGCGAAATCTTTAAGTAAGAGAGAAAAGAAGGATGTCAAACTGAGACTTTTCATTGCTTCCGTTCCCTATCGAGATCTTTAGTGAAACAAGAAAACCCTTTCAAACTCTGGTGTATCTAATTGTTTTTAGGGTATCTCATAGTCGTGTCTCTTAACCCTCCCTCTCTCTCTTTGTTGTGGCTGTCGTAGCGAGTTCGCGTTGCGGGTCCCACGTGTCGTATTAGTTGGATTGAATGCACACACATGGGACAAGTCACCCCGCGTTGACCTGTCCGATGACGATGTTTTGTTTTGCCTGAGGGGGTGGTTGAGGCGGTGTGTGTCGCCCCCATGTAACTGGGTCAATTTAAACAGTGTTGTAAAGGATTGAGGCGCCTCCCCCTCCAGCTACGACCACCTGTCATATTGCTTTTCCTGGCAGTTTCGTGGTTTTCATGCGAGGCTCTCATGGAAAAGCTTTGTGGGCGTGGTGGTAAACACACACACACACGCACACAGCCCGGTTTTTCCGAGTCCTTTGCGTGCGCATTTCCGCTTTGGCAGCTCGAAATTTATTCGATCAACAAGTTTCGTTTGTCGTTTTACGCTTCGTCTCGCTCTATCAGCGAAAGGCAAAATAATAACAAGAGCCAGGGCCAAAGGGAGTTGACGGCCGAAGTAATGTACAGGAGGTTATAGTTGTTCCCCACCTGTGTCCCATCGATACTTCAGGATATCTGGCGCTTTAAACCCAACTCTGATAGACAATGACAAGGCCATGTGCGGAAATCTCTCTCTACCGCTCGGTCCCATGGAATATTTATAGCGGATTATTAATATATTAACGCGACGTGGAGCAACTCATGCGTGGGCAAGTCAATCAGCCGAGCAGATAGAATTGTGTAACCCGATAACCAACGAGCCTGGCTCACTGAAAATTCCCTTATGAACAGCATTTTTTCGCAGCAATAATGAGTAAACAATGTGTTCTCTCTCTATCTTCCTCCCGCAGACATACCCGACATTCCCGACGACATCAAGCATCTGCAGAGCTTGCAGGTGGCCGACTTCAGCTCGAACCCGATACCCAAGCTGCCCTCGGGCTTCTCGCAGCTGAAGAACCTGACCGTCCTGGGCCTCAACGACATGTCGCTCACCACTCTGCCGGCGGACTTTGGCAGCCTCACGCAGCTCGAGTCTTTGGAGCTGCGCGAGAATCTGCTCAAGCATCTGCCGGAGACGATAAGCCAGCTGACGAAGCTGAAGCGCTTGGATTTGGGCGACAATGAGATCGAGGACCTGCCTCCCTACCTGGGCTACCTGCCGGGCCTGCACGAGCTCTGGCTGGACCACAACCAGTTGCAGCGTTTGCCGCCGGAGCTGGGGCTGTTGACCAAACTGACCTACCTCGATGTGTCCGAGAATCGGCTGGAGGAGTTGCCCAGCGAGATTAGCGGCTTGGTTAGCCTCACGGACCTGGACCTGGCACAGAATCTGCTGGAGACCCTGCCCAATGGCATTGCCAAGCTGAGCCGGCTGACCATCCTGAAGCTGGACCAGAATCGTTTGCAACGCTTGAACGATACGCTCGGAAAGTGAGTTTTTTTATCTTATCTTAGTTAATTTACCAAAAGATAAGAGAATTATATTACAACTATTAAAATTCCTGCAACTAATGCCGACTTTCTTTCCCCTTTGTAGCTGCGAAAACATGCAGGAGCTGATACTCACCGAGAACTTCCTGTCCGAGCTGCCAGCCTCCATTGGGCAGATGTCCAAGCTGAGCAATCTGAACGTGGATCGCAATGCGTTGGAGTACCTGCCCCTGGAGATCGGTCAGTGCGCCAATCTGGGTGTGTTGAGTCTGCGAGACAACAAGCTTAAGAAGCTGCCACCAGAGCTGGGCAACTGCACCGTTCTCCATGTGCTCGACGTGAGCGGGAATCAGCTGCTGTATCTGCCCTACTCCCTGGTGAATCTGCAGCTGAAGGCCGTGTGGTTGTCGGAGAATCAGTCGCAGCCGCTGCTCACCTTCCAGCCGGACGTGGATGCGGAGACGGGCGAGCAGGTGCTGTCCTGTTACCTGCTGCCCCAGCAGGAATATCAGCCCATTACACCAGGTGAGTGTGGATGATGAGTCAGTCGGGGCAGGGGTTTAGCCCAGTTGCTCCACAGTTGGCGCTGCTTGCTCGCTGGGGCAATCCAAATTTGGCCAAGTTATGCGGCCTTATCTGCACCTGACATAGATTCCACCAGGCCTACTCCTCCTCCTCCTCCTCCTATGAGTCCTCCTATCGTTGTGCAATATCTTCAATCTATGCTCGCATTTCCGCGATAAGATAAGCCGCTCCAAGTGAGCCCAGTGAGCAAACATCGCCAACAAGCGAGCGGCTATCAGAGTTTTTTGTTCACTATCTTTTGGGTGAAAAGAATATAGTACACAAAACTGGCAAGATTTTCCAATTATATTCAATGTTTTCTACTCCAAGCAAGTTTCCACCTATTTAAATGTGACTAAATCTATATAGGGCACCGTTTCCAATACTGATTTCATACTGATTTCCATTATTTTCTTTGCATTCTGCCACGTCACGCGCTCCTTCGACCATTGCACCCGCCCCTGTCACCCTGTCACCGCCCACCCTCTCTTATATGTTCATTCCCATCCAAAGACTATCCACCCATGACGCTTTATAGATCGAGCGAAAAATTCGATTCGACGGAATTCTTCAGTTATCAGCAGAAAGGTTTGCGTTGAGTGTTACCTTCTTTGTCAGTATCAATAACAAAACACACACACACACGCCATCACGCCTTGTACAGCTTAAAAACAGAGAAAACATATAGTAGAGTTGCTCGAGTTGGTTTCACGATCTACAAGTTCTCGTTTGGACCTAACACTCCCAGTTCCCAAATTCATTGAAATTCAATTTGAGTTTGACTCTACTGTAATGGCTTGATGCCGTCTCATAGCATGACCGCCTCAACATTTGCATGTCTGCTTTGTTATGAAAAATATATAATTAAATGTAATGCTTAGACAAATAATTAAATACTTATCAACTTGGATACTTTATTAACTAAACAGAAAACAAAATATATAGGAAGGATTTGCTAGGAATTTATTTATTTATAGTGTGGAAATTCTTACTGCATAAAAAGTAAAGAAAGCACCACATGCACGAGTAGGTGAAAAGTCCCTTCTTTTGCAATAAAACCCTTAAAATTCTCAAGTATTGTATTCGGTGTGTGGAAATTCTCACGGTCTAGGAAGTAAATAAAGAAACACATGAACCAGTAGGTGAAAAATCCCTTCTCTAAAAGAAGTTATCTTGCAATAAACTACTTAAAATTCCCAAGTAATAAATTTCATGTGGGGAAATTCTCACGGTCTAGGAAGTAAAGAAAACACCACATGAACAAGTAGCTGAAAAATCCCTTCCTTTTGCAATAAAGTCCTTAAAATTCCCAAGTTTGAATTCGGTGAATATTGATCATGAGCAAATAAATACTAAGAATAATTCCTTTTAAAATAAACCCCATCAGAACCCAAAAAGTTTCTTTAAAATATTTTTAAAAGCTTACAATTTCAATTAACTTTATTTATTCTTTTTCTTCCAACCTTTTCCCCTTGACATTTAACCACAAAAAGTCTCCATTCGACGCTCTCCGTTTTGGAGCTCTTAGAAGATGCTATCATCGGGCTTTTTGGTTTCAAAAAACGCATTTCTTGGCCAGTCAGTTAGACAACAGCAGCAGCATTGACAATGCCTGTTTTGCTTTTAGTTTGGGTGCTGGAAACGAAAACATTAACCGGTTTTCCAATGACGTCATGACAACAAGTTGTTTTATCTGGGTGTCTCACAGGTCTCCGGGCGTTGGCTGACTGAGAAACATGAATACACCATAATATATACCATATACATATTCGTGCAAATGTATTGCGATGGCTGATAAATCGTGGATATGTGTTCGATTTGGCTTGTTTGATTTGATTATGTTATTATTTTGTGTTTATATTCCATTCCCATGCGTGTTTCCCATCGCAGATCAGTGCCGTTTTATGCGTGTTCCCTCCACACACCACCACCCACAGAATGGAATAGGGAGAGGCACTTGAGGGAATGAAATGGAATGATTGGTATCGGATTGAACGCTTCTAGAGCTGCCTGTCAGTGGCAGCATGCCACCAGATCAAAGCGGACCCCGAGACGCACAAACGATTTGTTTGTTGCTGCCAGGAAAATGCCAAGATCCATTTCCATTTATCTTCCATGCTGCATCATCGAGCCTGCCGCGCGCACATTTTGCCCCCATTACGGGGCACTTGAGTGATGTCAACGCTTGTGACGTCATAATGGGCAAGGGGCGTGGCAGTGGCAGTTCGAAAGTGGGGCAAGATCGCCAAAGCGTTGTAATTAGGTGTATGACGCTGCTTTCGGTTAATAATATTAATCGCTTCGATGTTGTGTGTACGTGTGTACGTGTGTGTGTGCTACCAAAACTAACGGTTGATTAATGGCCTGTCACAGGGGGACTACAGTGGAACCTCTGGTTCACCAACGAAACCAGCTGGAGTTGGTATAGTTGTTGAGTTTCTTGTTGGTGAAGTCCTTTTTGGTTCAAGTCCCTGCTCTCCTAAAGTAAGAGGCTTTTCTGGGTGAGGCTTTACTCCAAATGTTGGTTTAATTATTTAAACTTAGTTTTCTTCTTAAAATAAATCGTTTTGCTTACACTAGATTCATGATTAATCAGCTTAACGTCATGCAAATTATGGAGAAATTTTTATGAAGCATTCAAATGGAAAGAAACAGAATGGCAAATCCCAAGAGGGAGGCATAGAGAGCTAGTTATTATAAGTCATAGCAAGATATAGTTTACATTCTACTAATTAATATGAAAATGTAAATGTTTTGTAGATTAAACACCTTTTTGTTGCAGGTTCTAAAAATCCCAGATTTTTAAGGTTCTCCTGATGTCCACATAGTTCATGGAGGGCTTTAAGCTATTTCCAATTGAGTTTCTAGTTTGTTTATTTTTTTTCTTCGACTCCCAAATCCCTTTTCTTGAGTCTCCCCTGTGTGACATTCGCTGATTGAGTGAGTGCCCGCCGTCTGATTCAACCTGTATTTGTCGCTGCTGGAGATGATGATGATGTTGCTGCTGCCATTGTGGTTGCGCTGCTCCATTCGTAGTTCTGTGGCGTAGTTGCTTCCCAATCGAAATGAATGTATAAGTAGATGTATATTGTAACTGTTATTTGGCTTCCAAACTCGTTTTGGCCTCTTGGTTTTTGCCTATAAATAGATTATATCATCAGTCCATTTGGAGAACCAACTGCGACGTGTTTGAGTTATCATTTCGCAACCGATCAATGGTCAATGACGGATTAAGTGTACACAAAGCACACATAGCATAGCTCAGCCAATTTGGACGAATGTGTGAATAGTTTCAAGATCAAATAGCTGCGGGTCCCCCGGGCCTGTTCATTGTTTCGTCTCCATAATAATATTTTAGAGCCATGTAAGCAGCGTTCAAATTATCCAATTAAAGCCAAAGTCATGCCAGGGCAAGAAACAACAAGAGGAAATAAATTCGACAGCACCCCACGACTCGGCTGCGTTGTTATTATTATTTTTACAAGTCGTCCGGCCGCCAGTTTAGTCCATTTGCATAAATCTTCATCTCGGCTGACCCCGGGCGAGTGCTGCCTAGGAATTTCCTAGACCTAGGAGACGCCCCCCGCTGGCCCCGGGGCAGCTTAAGGCGGTAACGATTGTAAGTTACGACGACTGCTCTGCGCCGGACATTCGGCAATTGTGGATGCAGCTACTTGGGGGCACTTCCTCCCGGCGATTTGCATTTGTTTATTGCTGTAACTACTGCCACCCATCAGCGCCTCCTGCAATTGCTGCGTAGATAGATTGATTGGCCAGGCGGTGGGGCAGGAGATCCCAATCCAAATTCAAATCCAAATCCAAATCTGGGCTCACTGATTGCCCCCACATGCTGCAACTTTTATGTTGTTTACACGCGCGGTGCGAAATATTTACGGGCCTCGCACACACTTCTCATAAGTGGCTGATGGATTAGCAAGTGGACCACACCGCCAGCACCGTCGGACCCGGCAGACCTGGCCAGAATGTTTACGGGACGGCGCCCAAAAATAGTGGTTCGCTTTTAATAGGCGGTTTATTTATTGATTTTTGCAAAAACCGAAGCGAAACCGTAGACCATTAGGCGTTTTGAATATAAATCTGTGTTTGTATATAATAAATAGCCTTGTTTACATACATATATCTCATATATATTGTAGTAGTAAGTGTTTGTGCCGAGCATGAGCATGCAGTTCCCAATAACTGAGACCATTTCGAAGCCCATCTACCCTCTCTCCTTTTGATTTCTTTCCTAATGGAACTTACTTTGATTTTAACCCATAAATATAGCCCGCGATCTGGAGTCTGATTCGGAGCCGTTCGAGGAGCGCGAACCTTCGCGCACCGTGGTCAAGTTCTCGGAGGATGCCAGTCAGGAGAAGGACACGCCCTTCGTGCGCCAGAACACGCCGCATCCCAAGGATCTCAAGGCCAAGGCCCAGAAGCTGAAGGTGGAGCGCAGCCGGCACGAGGAGCACGCCAACCTGGTGGCCTTGCCGGAGGAGGTGAGTGGAGGCGATCCCAATGCCATGCTTCTTCTGTGTTTCCATCGCTAGGTGAAGGTGGCGGTGAAGTTGGAGTGGAAGCCACTCCCATTAAAAAAAAATACATACATATATACGCTTGCCTTGCTATGTCTTTTGTTGTGCTTCTTTGGCTCAATACTAATCCTAGAGTTAAGCAAACTTGATGTCTTGGCGGCTTGAGAGTTTTAGT
>JAEIIM010010964.1:0-10289 GCA_018874515.1 Drosophila greeni | reverse complement strand
TGTTCTTAATTTTTAATTTTATCAGTGCACTTTTTTACAGTGCACTTTCCCGACACCGACTTCGACCCCCGCTAAAACGGACAATTCCCCATTGTTGACCCTTTTCGGTCCTTTGTTTTTCGCTCGACCAGCCAAGCGCGCCAAGTGGACGTTTATCTTTTGCAGTCACTGTGCACTTCTAGCAACCCGAAAGTGTATATAAACCATTTTATTTGCGCTCTGGTGCGGCATATGTTTGCATAATATTTCGCGTAGCGTAAAGGACCCCAAAAGAAAGAACTCCTTGGGAGCTTACTTTTATTTTTAGCACTATATATTTGCAGCTTATTTATTTTTTTTAATTTTTAACATTGTCAAATTCATAAAACCCATTCCATGCTGGGTCTATTCTTTATATTTTTTTACGATTTTTGGAATACACGCGCTGAAATCAGCCAGGGTTGTTGGGAGTGTCTTCTGGTTGCAATTGTTGTCCTGGGCAGTGGATGTGGATGTGGCAAGGGGAATGGGAATGATAGTAGCAGCGGAACTGTTCGGCTTACAGGCAGTAAACCGCTTTGACCACCGATCCCTGCTTGGACATGGAGTCCTTGTGCAGCTGGTACTGCAGCTGGAGGGGCGGCAGGCAGAGCAGCTCGCGCAGCTTCAGCCCAATCTCCATGACGGCCTCCTCGTTGTACCCGTTGGCGGTCCAAACCGCTGGAGAGGATGGAAAGGAGTAGCGTTAGGGAGTTGCTTTAGGAGATTTCGAGGATGTCATCACGAAACAGTGCCTAGGACACTCGGGAAAAGCAGGTGGAAGTGCTTCAAATAATATAAAAATTAATATTCTAACGCAAAAACAAATATTACAAATTAATCTCTAAAGAAAAGCTTTTAGTAAGCAAAGATTTTTAGGAAACCCTTTCAAGGAGAGTATTTTTTCTTGTAGAAAATCCTCTCCAATTTTTCCCTTCCTGAAAAATACTCACATATTTTGTTAGTTTTTCCGCGCAAGTTAATAACAGCCCCGCAGACTTCTTCAGTGTGATCAAAGGCCTCGCCAATCAGTATGAGTAGCTGTCAGCGGGCGGGAAGTAGGTTCAGATTTTGTGTTGTTGTGAGGATGCTGGAAGCTGCAGATGCGACAGCCAACGGACACAAAGCCACATGGCCACATGGTCACTTACCACATCCAGCCAGAGCTTGTCGAGCTCCACTTTGGAGCCACGCCCTCTATTGATGACCCAGCGGCCGCCATACTTGTTGGCCTCATCCTCCCACATGGGCCTGCAAAAGGAATAGGGTAAATATGGGTCAAAAAAGGGCTAAGAAGTTGGTCCAAAAAGGGTTAAGGAGATGCATGAATAGGGTTTAAAAGGGGGTCTAAGAGGGGGTTTCAAAGAGGGGTTTCAAAGAGGGGTTTCAAAGAGGGGTTTTAAAGGGTTTAAAGACAGACACTCACTGCGTTCCCTTCTTGAACAAGGAGTAATCACTGCCGATTTTAATCTCCGACGGCGGCTTGATGTGATTGTACAGGCTCCAAAAATCCTCGACCATGTCGATGCTCGTGATCTCGTTCTGCAATTCCTCCCAGGACTTGCTGCGATCGTTCTCCAGATACCAAAGAGTCCAGGTGTGCTCCAGAGGATGCTTGATGCGCATATCGAAGGGCTTGAGCAGCTTAAGATCCTGATCCTGGCACTGTTGACCCTGGGAGTGTGACTGCGACTGGGTCTGAGCCTGGGACTGCGATTGGGTTTGGGCTTGGGCTTGGGAGTCGCCCTCCGTGTCCATCTTCTGGCGCTTGGTGTCGCTCTGTTGCTTGGTCGCGAGCATGTTGTTGTATACTTTTCTACTTTGTCGAATTTAATATCAACTGGAGACACTATTTCCGTGCTTCTAAACACATAGACACATACGCACACAACACGACAATGTCTACGGTGGCCTGGATGGAGCCAGACTGAGGGTTATCTCCCCACAACCCACAGACAGTAAAGGCAAAGGCTGTGGGTGGGAGGGTCAAAGCATATCAAATTGTCTTCGAACTTATTTTATAATTTTTTTAATACACGTAAATTATAAGACATTCCTTTGGGGATATCTTGGGGCACTTAATTATGAACCAGGGACAGTCAGTATCCTTTAGTTTCAGGACTCTTAACTACTAGGTCTTTCTGCTGGAGTGTCGTCTACGGATTGGACACGGGAATATTACAAGAAACCCGTCGTTTGAGAATGATCTTATTGAGAACCACAAAACATATAATAATAAATAATAATACAACCATAATAATTCACAAATTAAGTAGCAATTCCAGTGCATTTACATATATTCTATAAAAAAAGTAATATTTCTATTTGTACAAATTAAAATATATAAAATATAATTATTCCGAGAAACGTGCTTTGCTGAAGGACGAGAAGCCATCGAACTGATGCCATTTTTTGTGGAGTTATTGTCGAGATATAGTTAAATAAAAAAGGTTTAATGGTGACGCAGGGCACGCAGTACGATGAGAGCAAGTCAAAAAAGCACTTCCTAGTCATCATAATAATTGTCAGTGTTCTGTGGGTTGTGGACTCTATATATACTCCACCGCATGGGGAATGGAAAAATGCCGTGCGCCTAAAAAATGTGTCTTGAGTTAATCCCCGTTTAAAAAGCAGCCAATAGCTAAGGAAATTAAAATAATTAATACAAAAAAAAAATAGCCAAGCAAGTTGAAAAATTAATACAAAAAAAAGCAGCCATTAGCTAAGGAAAGTAGAAAAATTAACACAACAAAAAAAAAAGATCTATAGTTACTTCCTCTGTGCACAAATCTTAAAAATTTTGTTGGATTGTAGCAGCAGTTGGCTTCGCAGACTTCAGAGTGTTCAAAGATATTTCTTTACATGTTCAAATTTATAAAAAAATTTCCAAAATATTACAACTATTATACAAAACACTGGCACAGATTCACACAACACAGCCACAAAGCTCTACTGAGGTAAAGTCGCTGTACCCCAGATAGCAATGACTCTGACAGGAAAGCCAAGGCATACTTAATCTCCTCCGAGTTGAACCCAATTCATAACTTTCATTGCACGTAAATAATTAGACACTCGTTCGGGGGCCATCTTGGGGCACTCATCTTGAGCCAGTGCCACTCAGTGTCCTGCAGGACTCCCTCTCTACCTCACTCTCTGTTCAGTCTTTCTAATTTTACTCTAAACTTTTTATGCGCTGTGGAGTGGCGCCTACAGTGAAAGGAAAAGTAGGTACTTATCAAGGGAGAATTTTAGGATTTTTATTATGAAAAGTCTTAAAGGTTACTCTCAGCTAAAAATCCTTTTAACTATTATTTTCTGGCATATTTTTCTGGCTAACATTTAAGGCTTCAATTTCGCTCCGTGCCACTTAATTGTGCGGACCCGTTCATGGCCATCTTGTTTGGCCTTGGTGATAAAAATCGAGCGCCTTATGCTTTCGTTCATATAAAGCGTTAATTTTACGACACTGAATGGAAGGACACTTGAGCGACTCCGACGAGTCCAAGTACACAAGTCCAGAGAGAAATTTACGCACTCACACTTCCATCCTCCCTTTTTCCTAGGATTTTACGACAATAAAGAGGAAGAGCGACACTCAGAGAGCAGAGATGGAGGAAGGAGGAGGAAAAGGTGGAATTTCCCAGGGCTTTTGATGGTGTTGATAATGATGATGTTGTTGCCTGGCTATTGCCGGAGCTGTCGCCTTTTATGTCGCCTGCCATAAAAGTGAAAATATTATGAAGCTTGTTCGAAGGCTGGACTGGGCCCTGCACCGAGCCGGGGAACAATGAAAACGGCTACGTAATTGCCGGCAAAGTATCTCGAAAGTCATCTATGAGGCAGTTTTTGACTTGTGCAATTGCGATAATATTACAACAGTGTTCCGCCCCGAAGTGCCAGAAATGCTAATAATGGGCCATGTTTCGAAATTGAGACAATGTCTTGGACTTTAATTTGACAGTCGAGTGACAGGTAGAAACACTTAAACAATATTCCGATAGAGCAGCAAGTAGCTCTGACGGTTCACAAAGACCCAGAGGGCGCAGAGGGAGAGCAGTCTCAGCAGGAATTTTGTGTCCAAGGTGACGTCATATATGGATACCTTGAGGGGTTGCCCGATTTCCTGGTGCAACAGGATGTCGATCTGTGAGAGTATTTAAATATATTTATATATATTTTGCAGAGCTTTAACTCTCACTCACCGTTCTATCAAACTCCTTGTGATACGAACTCATTTGAAAGTTGCAGAAACTCCTCGTTGTCCTGGATTCCCGGGATAGAATTTTAAAAACCGTACAGTGAAATATCAAGTTAAGAGCGGATATGCCCAGGTAGTAAAAATCCTTGCCATTAATGGCAATGAAACAGAGAAAGGGTAGCAGACCGTAGATGAGTCCGCACAGCCAATGGAAGCGAAAGTGCCTAATAATGCGTAAGGTCAGCTGGAAGACCCTTGCACGGATTTCGACCACATCCTGGGTAATCGCGTGCAGTTGCTCCACCAGCACCAAAAACTGCCCACTCTCCAGGACTCTGGCTTGCCTCAGTGCATCCAAATCATTGGAGATCCTGCGAGTGCAGCGATGCAGCTCATTGAAGCTGGCTATGAGGACCACAAAGACACCGATATTGATGGTGATCTGGAGCAGGAAGCTCAGCAGGCAGGCCAGCAGAAAAAAAAGCAACACCCGCGTGGCGATGCTCTCGTTGTCGTCCTTGGCCATAGCATCCCGACTGATGTCCACCAGCATGTGCAGGCAACGCAGGAGATTTTGCAGACCCAGCAGCAGGAGCAGCAGGTGCCTCAGCCGAAAGATATTCGGATGCCTGGCCATCGCATTCACCTGCTCCATCACCTCGAGTACCTCGTTCAGCAGCGTCAGGAGATCCTTGCTGGCCCAAAAGCCTTGAACTCGCACCGCCAGCATCACGTAGCTGCCCACCATGAATGGCCACAGTTCTATCACGTGGAGCAACATCCTATTGAAGCCCACATACAGCACCAGGGACACAAAGGAGAGAATGAGACCGGCGTATAACTGCAGGACACCGGAAGGACGAAAACGCTTCGCCCGCCAGCTGTAGACGCAGGTGGTGACGCCGCAGACTTGGGTCACCGCCAAAAGGAGGAACAGCAGCTGACGCGTCCGGCGGTTGAGAAAATTCACTTCCCTCATTGCGAGGGCGAGGCCAACAATTGATCTGAGTGAGCAGTCCTGGAACAAGGACAAAGGTCGTAGAAGGTAGGATGGGGTACGAGGTACGCCTCATTTGAATTATGACCGCACTTTGGCGCTGATGTACGCGCATTAATAAGCGCGGTCGAAGTTTTGATGGCTTAATCGATACGTCGGCAATGCCGGCAACTCTTGCTCCTGGCCACCGCATTCTGCGGTCGTCCTGCCTGGCTGCCTCCGCGCCCGAAAGTATGCTCGGTATTTGGGGATAAGGCAGCCTCAAGGACTTTAATTAGAGATAAATGAGGGATTTAAGTGCCAGGACCAGGAGCTGCGGTCAATAAGCTTATTACTTGAAACAGCTTTCGTGAGAATATAATGTATTTCCATTAAGGAAATTCCTTGAAAAACAATGTGAAATATATTTAAAATACTTTTTAATATATTTTTTGTATAGTTTCCCTTGTAAATCCAACTTCCGCGTCCATTAACCTCAATGCCTAGTGAGTTATGCTGCCTGTTTCTTGAACGGATTCGAAGTGCTCCTCCCTGATACATATATCCTTCACCCCCTTTGTTTGCCTCCCCAATAAAGAATCCGGAAAAAAGGAATCCTGAATCCTGAATCCTGACTCCCGAATACGGAGGAAAAACAATCTCAATCTCGTTTTACGCGCTGCCGTGCGGCGAGCACATTTAATTACGTAACATTTACGTTAAAATTTTATTGTGCGCATTACGAGAGAGATGGAGAGACGGCACCCGGATACGGGAGTCCAGGAGTCCGTGAGTCCGGATTCCGCAGACCGGACTTGGACTCAATCCTTCGATCCTTCGTGCACTCAGCTGTGTGCGGTTTCCGTTACACATTTCGCGCCATTGTCCGGCGAGGGCAAAAGGCGTGGCCCCGCCCATTCAAGGACATGCATGAGCCATCTCCTGGCAGGCAGCTCATTTTGATTCGGAATCGGAGTATCCGCATCATTTGCGTTTGTCCGGAGTTATTGGCATATTTTTTAACGGACACGGACACGGACCTCGGACCAGGACGAGGGCAAACTGATATAGACAGTCTGTCAGTTACGGGGATGCGGTTCAAGGAAGCAAGCAAGAGTCCATATGGGCCGGAAAAATACATCAAATCAAATAAGAGAAGGAAAACAAAGGGTTCTAGGCACAGAAAGCATAATAAAAGGTTGAAAAACTTAAAGAAAAATTCATCAAAAATAATTTATAATAACAAAATAACTTTCTCTATGATATTTTAAAGCACAGGGACACAAATTCCTGTAAATGCATCAATTGTCAAATTGTCAATTGGCAGTTTGTTGCATTATCAGCGCTTTACGGCTCATTTGCGTTTTTGAACATGTGTAAACATGGCCTGCCAGATGGTCCACTCCTCCCTTTACAGGATATGCCACTTGATATGGCCGCCAGCCACTCATCATCATCATCATCATCATAGCAGCGTTTTTACCAGCGGTGATTTATGAAATTTACAAACAATACCTCTGTGTCTGTGTGTCCTGCAGCTGCAGTTTGCCTGCCCGCATTTATTTTTCGCATATTTAATGAGCACAAATATTTTCGCAATATGTAAATTATGAAACATATACACTGACTGACCCCCGCGCAGCCGGAACTTAAAAATATGCCATTTGGCGCCTTATTAAGCGCTCATTATTCGCGTTGTTCCGCCAGCGGAAATCTATGGAAATTTAAAGGTGACTCTTCTAGTGACTGTGTCACCAGTACAACTCTTCGTCTGTCTAGCTGTCCTGCTCTCCACCTACTCAGTGATGCTGCAGTGTTTCAGAGCCACCTCAGTATCTTGTCTGCGGTTGGGATGACAGTCCATGGAATCGGTTGCCGGCATGGCCACAGTTTTGCGGCAGCCATTGGGCAAAGATGAGCCATAAATTAGTCGGAAACGAGGTCAGTTTTGGGAGGCAGGATTGCAGGTGGGATGTGTGCACAATGATTAACTCTTGAATCTGATGCCATTTGAGGTGGACTTTAAGCCTTTGATTGGGTTAAGGGGAAATCAATTTCACAAATTCAATTTACGGGCGAGATATATAGAACATGTTTGGCTTAGAGCCACTACACTAAGGAAAAAGGAAAGAGATTTGAGGGGAATTTTTATGAACTTAACTATGGACCACTTCAATTGGGAAAACTATAAATTTTCACCTATTTATCACTTGTTTGTCACCACTTTTTTGTACTCTAAGTATTTATTTAAGTATTTCCTGCAATTTAAAACTAACTAACACGAACTTAACTATGTTTTTTTGTTGGAGCATATCAATTGGGAAAAATATAAATATACACTTATTTTTCACTGGTTTGTCACCACTTTTTTTTTACTTTAATTTAAAATATCTTCGATTTTGTTTTGCCAAGTGCAAAGGCTCCTATTCGGCGGCGGCTTCCCCAGAGGGCCGGCTATCCCCGAACAAAACAAAAAGGAAACTGAATAAAAAACAAGGCAGTGTGCCATTGAATTCACATTCACGTTTTGTTTATTTATTTATTGCAGCCATTGCTGCATTGTTATGCACACCAAGGCAGACAAAATAAATACCCGGGCGCAGAACAATAAATTTAAAATCTAATTACGCGCACCATTTAATATCGGAGCGAGAGCGGAAACGAAAGTGGGTGAGGGCGAGGGAGTGCGGCCGAGGAGAGCGAGCAGGAGCAGCCGAAAAATTCGAACGTGAGCCAGGAGAGACTCCCCGGTGGATTTGGCCGGGGAAAAGAAATGAAGACCAGATCGAACAAATCCACAACACACACACACAATACGAAGAGATAAGCCAAGGCAAAAAAAAATGCAATTAAAATTTTTGATAAGCTAACTGGCAGACGCAGCTCGAATTAGTTATCTGCCATTCCGGCTTGCCCCCCCCCCTCGGTTACTGCGGAAAAGCTGGCAAAAAAAGAGAAATTAAATTGCCTGCGGTTGAGCTTTTGACTTGCGGGCAGTGGTGGTCAGTGTGGGGTTAAGCCGAAGGTCCTTGGGTCTCTCGGAATACAAATGAGTTTTCTTTGTTGCCCTCTTGCGCATGTAATTTACACTGGCCAGCAGAGTGAGGGTCCCGAGCCAGAATAGGGGCATCAACCACATCCGCAACCAAATGGTCAACATTGCTCAACTTGTGAAAAATACATTATGGTTTAAAGTATTTAATTGCACACAATTTCTGGGGATGCTAGGGATGTGTGTGTGTGTGCTGGGGATTTTGGTTTAACGAAAAAGGACAACGGCTGGGCAAACAAAACGCAATTAAAACTAATAATTAATACGACAACAGGCACACGTTTTCGGCAGTCAGTCTGTCCTGCTGCTCCTCGTCCTGCCCGCGGACATTTGTCAAGTGGGTGACCTTCCCGGCGAGTTGGCCTAATAAAATTATGCTTAATTTATATGCAGGCTGCGTCATTTGACTGATGCCTACTAATGACTTCCTAACAATTTTTAATATCTATGCAAATGAACATAAATTGCTCGTCCTTGGCGAGGACTCCTCCTGGTGGCCTCCCTTCTCCCAATTATGTGGCGCTGGCCTCCCGCTAACTTTGGTTAACCGTTTAGCTGCCGCTGACCCCGCACAAGTAACCAAAAACAGCACAGAAAAGCTGGATAAAAAAAAAAAACTGGGAAAAGCTGGAAACACACAGCAAACAACAGCCAGGAGGCCCCGGCAACTGCTCTCTGGCGTTTAATTAAATGACATTATGGCCGAAGCGCCGCGGTGTAGGCAGTGAAAAATGCTACAGAGTCCAGCGCCAGCTTCCAGCCCCCATTTCCCATTTTCCCTCGACCATTTCGTTTTCCCCCAGCTGGCAGAATGTGTGCATTGGGAGCCGTATTTCAATTTTTGTGCGAACTGCGTCTAGTTGCTGTCTATTATGGCGAGGTCATTATTACGCTTATAGAAAAAGTTTGCCTTGAGATCATCTGGGGAGCGGTTGTCAGTTGCCGGATGAGAGTGTGAATATTTTGCACCTCAAAAGGTGTGGAGAAGTACAGAGCTATATCTTTATACTAGAGAATTTATATTTATTTGGGATTTATTTATAATTTTTAGCCTCTCTTAGACTCATTTCCTTTAGCTAAAAATCCTTTTGCTTTGAGTAAATATTTCCCAGGCTTTAATTTCTCAGCCGAGACTCTCTGGAGTCTGTTATAATTGCTGCATTTCTCATGCAGATGGTCCACATTTCATATTCTCTGGACCCTTCCCTCTTCTGCTCTGGCTGGAATTTGCATTGCAAATAATCATTTTTAAGTTGCTAATGATGGCAAAACAGGCCCACAGAGCCAAGCCAGAGACACAGGCTTTGCCTGGGAGAAATTAAATCATTAGTTATGCGTTGCACAGAATTAATGCGCTTGTAAAACGGATCCAAAGAACTTTTAATTGCAACTTTCTAGTTTTTTGTGAATCTGAATCCGAGTCGGAATCGGAATCGGAATATGCAGATATGCTAAGCTGAAACACAGTCCGTGTTTGATATCAGAAATGCATTTGCCGATTGACTTTTGCCGGAGCCATCAAACTTGGCTGTAGCTTTGGCTGCATTAGCAAAGTTTTTGCATTTGAGACATCCCCTCCGACGTCCGACGTCCGGGTGTCCCGAGGGGTTTGGAATAACTTCAAAATGAAATCAAGCCGAGCTAGTCAAAACTTAAATTGCAGCAAAGTTCACAGATCCGACTCCTCCTCCTACCACCACCACTCAGGAGCCGTAGTCAGGGTAACACGGAAATACGGAAATACGGAAGTACGGAAGTCCGGACGGCACTTGGCAGCTGCTGCTGCTGCTGCTGGCTTTGTAAATCTCTTGGCAATTTGCTGCAGCTGCCCGGCTAAATTGATGCCAAATTGAATGTGTCAATTTCCATTCGATGTCATGCATTTAAATGCTTTATTTTTATTTGCCCAAACCGGCAGCTGCCGCCATTGGCAACAAAAAAGGCGGCGAGCCCATTGCGAGTGCAAAACAAATAAGAATTGTAATTAATCCCATATGCTGCGACATTGAATTTCTTCTTCCCGAATAGATCATTAAGCAGGCGTT
>JAEIIM010010931.1:0-10267 GCA_018874515.1 Drosophila greeni | reverse complement strand
TTTCAAAGCAAATACTACTTTCTGTAAGTGTACCATCTCCCCCCTCACATATCCCACTAAAAGACAAACGGGTTCGGGTTCCTGTTCTCTTTTTTTCGAGTTGATTTTTTTGGGCGTTGTTGTTGATTTGCTGGGAAGTCGGGCAGCTGTTATGGGACACCCACCAAGTCATTCAAGTTAATTGTGCGGCCAAATGCAAAAATCAACTTTTTTACAAGTTCAACGGCGGGGCGTAGTTGCCGGGGTTGGGGGCAACTTTGGGCTTTATGGGGGCTCGTCGGCACCTCGTGAACGAAATGGACACTTAAACTCTAATCGAAAAACTTTTGCCCATATACAAGTCACTTTAAAATGCGCTTAATTTGATCAGCGTGCGGCGATTGTCGAGGGAGGGAGACCGGGACTCACTCAATTCTCATTTCTCCTCGCATCTCTCGGTTATCCAGTTACCTTTCGTTCCCATTCCAGGACCTGGACTTTGCAGATTTTTCCCTTTTCCCTGCGTAGATTACCATAATGAGCTTTGAGATGGGCACAGGCACAATTGTTATAAACTTGTTACTGCCATTCGACGACGACTACAATTTGTTTGAGTTTCTCCGGACTTCTTTCCTTTCCATTCATTATTTTATTATTCGACTGAGCATTTTTGAAATTGGTTATATGAATGGCTTGGCCTGTGTATAGACAAGAAATGAAGCGGAAATAGCGATAACGGTTCTTTTTGGGAAAGTCCTCCAAAATGCGGGTGATTAGACCTTTGTAAAGGGGGTTGCTTTCAGGCGGTGATATCTGGTAAAAGATCTCTTTTATGGTGAAATGCTTTGGTTATCTGAGAGGAAGTATGAAATCTAAATAAAACTTTATGATCATAAATATTATCGTACTAAGGAATATATTTCTTGTGTATCTTCTTCTTTCTTATAAAATTCGGCATTTTTTAGGGGATTTTTTTATTTTCTTTTTCAGGCAGCTCTCTTGAGAGCGGCTCTCTCGAAAGAGCGTAACTTCTCAAACAATGTGACCAGCGCATACTTATGCTAATTATCCCGCTACTTGTCTTTTTAATAACTAATTAATGAAGAAATAATTATAATCTTAGCATTACTATTTCAAAGCCCAATGCCTTCCGTAGTTTTATGCAAAATTTTCTTAGGTAAATATTGTACAAACCGAAATCAGAAACATATTTTAACCAATACAAATTAAATCACTTGCTTCGATATCAAAAACTTTTCTATTTTTCTCCCCTTAAAAACCCATTTTCCCATCATCACCATCACACTTTATCCCCATTTCCCTCATGTATTTATATGCACTTAATTTTTAATTCGATTACGCAAGAGGGCATCTTTGATGCGCTATTTGCTCCCGTGTTAAACAATTCACTCGCCTGCTTGTGACAGCTTCAAGTGTGCGCTGGCCGAGAGTGGGATTTTTTTTCTGTTTGTTTCTGGAGTGAGAGCCAAGTGCACACTTTTGGTCCACTCGGCGCTCGGCCACACCCACTCACATATCGCCGCTCGGATGACAGCATCCTGCGGTGGCAGTCGCCACTTGACGCGGTCTGCATTTCAGCAAACCCTACCTCTTTTCCACCCTTCTCTGGCAAAGCAGCCTCGCCTCGCCTCGACTCGTTCAATTGAAAAATTAAGCAGCCACTTTGTCAAAATGCTGCTTCAATGGCCCTCGTTCATCGGGTATAGGGTTTGGGTCAATCCCCTATCCCCACAGCCATTGCCATCAGGGTCCCGATCCCGAATCGCTGTCGCTTTTGCTATATAGCTGCTGCTACCGCCTTTGCCGGGGGCTTTAATTGTCGACATCTGGGCTTGACATGTAAATGCAAAAGGTTCTTCAAAACCCAGGACCCGGGGACCACTGCAGGCAGGCTTTGCTTCTTTACAGTGATGGCGAAATGATGGGAAAATCACTAGAAAGTTATGAAGGCATTAATTAATTTATCACAAAATTTTAAAATATGATACAAAATATTTAAAAAATTTTTAAGGCATATTTTAAGAAGTTAAAAATTGTACTGGGTTCTTAAAAAGCTTTTTATCTAGTAGTTTTAAGGGGTTTTTCTTGAAAAATCTTTGACTAGACTAAAAAGCCTTTGGTGACAGCACAGCTTTCATGTCCTCAATAAATTATTTTAAAAATATTTAAGCTTGATACGAACATAAGATAGATTTGCTTTGAATATTTCGCTCGGGAACCGGTGTGACCAAATAGTTTAAAGAAAAGGCTGGAAATTGGGTCACACTGACGCGTCCAGCCAGCTGTGTTTTGTAAACAAACTTTACAAACTTTATAATATAAAGTTATATTGAAATGAATAAGCAGATTAGATACGGGAACAATACAGATGTACTTTGCCGCTTTTGATCTGAAGGCTAATAACCAGAGAAAGAAGCATAAAGCATATTAGTTGTAGAATTTTTCTCTTATGTAATTTGAACTCTGAAAAGGCTGTGGTGACACCACTGCCAAGCTGTCCCTGCTCTACGGCTCATCTGGCTTGATGGAGCATACTCGCTTGGCACTTATTACATTGGCATCTGCGTATGGTTTTGGCGTTTATTGATGCAAATTCGGCCCGCCGCCGCCCCTGATCTTTTAGCCCGATGTCGATGGGCAAAACGGGGCCACCTAATTGACGGCTAACGTCGAACACAAGTGCGCCGCGCGCTGATTAGGGTTGCCGCTCCACTCGTTCACTTTCCTTTTTGCAAGGCGACCCTAGTCCTGTTCCTGTCAATTTGTTGTCAGAAAAAGTTTTTCGGCTGCGAAACCTTTTTATTCCGAAAGGAAGGCAGGGAGCACTTGCCACGGCTACCCGTTTTTTAATCGCCTTATTGTTCGGCGCATCTTTTTGTATTTCGCATTTGCCTCATTGATTGAGTTGACATTAATGGGCACTTGGAGGTGTCAGCGAATGGCAGCAATTGGCAAACAGTTGGCATCATTTAGCATACTAAATGCTGTTTATACCCATCACAAAAATAATAATAAATAAATTAGGCCTGGCAGCGATTCTGAGAAATAAAATTGACAGCTAAGCTAGGCAGCAAATAATTGAAATTGAAATTGGCTTTCCAACTCTAATTTGAATGCTTGAAACAGGATCACTCTTTATGATTTATATACCTTTAACTATTTTTGTTACATTTTTGTAAGCCATTTCTATCGCTTCAACATCAAAGAAATATTTTCACTTCAGCTTCATTGAAATCAGCATGAAGATTTATGAGTCCTATAAGCCATGTCAAGACGACAGCTTTGGCCATGCTTTCTTCTCCTGGAGCAATGCCAGTGCATCAGGCTCATAATTATGTGGGTGTTCCCGATCTGTGTGTCTTTCCGGGCCTCTCCCCGATTTGCCAGTCGGTGCCCACTCGTCGTCGTCATCAACATCGAGGCAGTGGGCGTTCGCCGGCATTCCTTGTTCATGATGTACACTTGGCAGAGATTTTCAGCAACTGACATCGCCAGCAATTCAGTTGAGTGTGGGCGATACCGTGGAATACCATCACAAACCTTTCCTTAACCAAGTGTACATACATTTGTATACATTTTCTTTTTCCGAACCATACCCCTTGCTATAGAAAGAGATGGGAATTTTGAAATACTGGTAAAACGTACATTTAAATGGGATTATTTAGTGTTTCGGTGGGTCACATTGTTTTTTGGCATTTTTCGGAAAACTATGAAATTAGGCTGTTTGTCTGTATAAAAGGCGTCGCTTCTCTGCAAATTATCAGTCTGGAATTATATCCAGACGGTGGTAAAGCTCCTAATTTGAGCTATTATTTTTTATTTTATTTAATTTTTTTATTGTTAAATTGTTTGGGGTTTATTTTATTTATTTATTTTATTTTTTTTTCTTTACTTTGTATACAATTGTAGAAATATGGTTTTCCTTGCCAGCTCTTACGATGGCGTACAACTTCTTAAAGAATTGCATAAATTCAATGTTGGTACCTTATTTACAATATTTTATTTGTTTATTTTTATTTTATTTTATTTTATTACTATTTTGCCTGTCGGCTTTTGTCTACGTCCCCCAATGATGTTTTGAGCAGCAAGCGGTGACCCGGGGAAACAAACAAGGGAATTATATTTTAGTTCCTTATTTGGAACTTTATTTTTTGTTTTTTATTTTAATTTATTTTATTTATATTTTGCCTGTCGGCTTCTGTCTACGGCCACCAAACGCGGTTTGAGCAGCAAGCGAAGATGGGTTGACCCGGGGAAACAAACAAGGGAATTTATTTTTAATTCCTTATTTAGAAATTTTTGTATTGTTTTTATTTTTATTTTAGTTTATTTTATTTCTATTTTGCCTGTCGGCTTTTTGTCTACGTCCACCAATGATGTTTTAAGCAGCAAGCGAAGATGGGGTGACCCGGGGAAAAAAAAGGGTATTAAATTTTAATTCCTTATTTGGATTTTTTTATTTTGTATTTATTTTTATTTTATTTTATTTTTTATTTTGCCTGTCGGCTTTTGTCTACGGCCACCAAACGCGTTTGAGCAGCAAGCGAAGATGGGGTGACCCAGGGGATCGTACAAGTGATTTCAATTTTAATTCCTTATTTACAGAAATTTTATTTTATTTTATATCTATTCATTTTGTTTTTTTTTTTTATTTATATTTTGCACAGAAAGCCTGTCAGTTTCCTTCGTGTTGCGGTCTCGGAATGCTTCTCCAGTTCATTTACTGGCCCACGGATTTTATTTAGTCGATCCCAAACTCTTCTTTTTTTGTTTTTATTTTAGTTTATTTTATTTATATTTTGCCTGTCGGCTTCTGTCTACGGTCACCAAACGCGGTTTGAGCAGCAAGCGAAAATGGGATGACCCAGGGGATCATATAAGTGATTTCAATTTTAATTCCTTATTTAGAGAAATTTTTTATTTTTCATTTTATTATTTTATTTTATATATATTTATTTATTTTTTTTTTTTGTTTATTTATATTTTGCACAGAAAGCCCGTCAGTTTCCTTCGAGTTGCGGTGTCGGATATGCTTCTCCAGTTCATTTACTGGCCCACGAATTTTATTTAGTCGGATCCCGATCTCATCCGAATTTTTCAGAATTTACCTATTGTTGTTTCACTGTCTGACATAGACGTCGTGTTTTTAGAGCCTCGGCCCCTAGTCTTTCTCTTTCGTTCAAAAAGCCTGTCGGTTCTCTTTGGTTTCTGGTATGTCGTCTCTGCAAAAGATGATCACCGAGGGAATCAAGCAAGTGATTTTAATTTTAATACCTTATTTTTTAAATTTTGTAATATGCTTTACTTTGTTATAAACGCACATCCTTAAATTTTTTTCAATAGGATCCGATCTTACCCGAATTGTCAGAATTGACCTATTGTTTCCGGGTTGCGTGCAGGAGTCCTCTTTTTGATAGCCACAGCGCCCAGTCGGTTCTATTTCGCACAGAAAGCCTGCCAGTTACGATCGCAGAGAAGCCCGCAAAGTCATCTCCGGTTTATTTACTGGCCAGCAGAAAATAAACCAGTAAGCGAAGATGAGACCCAGGGAATTGAACAAAAAACCAAAAACCAAAACCAAGAAAAGATGAGCTTAACAGAAAGCGGACGAGTTAATGCTCTTGCATTAGACCTGACTTACAAGCGAAAAAACTTTTTCAGGGTGGTATCAAACATTTTGTTTAATGCTAAAATATCGATAGTAATATCGTATACATTATATCGATATTGCAAAACAAAATACAATTGTCAACACTGGTTTGTAGTGTTAAGCGTATTTCCTCTTCCGGCAACAACTTAACCCACGAACGTATTTTAAATATAATAAAAAGAAACCAAGTATAGTGCAAACGAAAAGGTAAATAAAACAGTATTCTACTTTAAAGTGGAACGTACAATTTGTGTCTTGTACTTTCAATAGCCTGGGTGGCTGGATCAACTGGATAATTGTGGATTTAAACTACATATTTCACAATTCCGAAAATTTCACTTTTCCAAGAAATTCAATATTTAATTTATCGAAGGTATGTTTAGATTTATTTATTTTTGTTACCTAAAAAATATTGCTAGCTGCTAGTTTAAGTTGCTTTTCATACTCTGCACGCTCCTCGTAAAGGGTATATATAAACTGAAGCCGCAATTTTCAGTTGGCAAAAGGGTCTTCGCCGCTGCCAAGAAGAAGCACAACAAAAAAACAAAAGCCCAGCCAATCTGGATCCCAAGCCCTGTCCCAGTCCTGCCCTTGCGATTCCATTGCTTCCCCACCTTGGGCGATACATCGAATTTAATTTCCTGCCCAAATCGACAGAGAGACCAAGGCATTTCTGCTCCGGCGTTGCGGTGTGGGGCCCAGTCGAGCGTTAAGAATTCGCTCGGTTACTAAAACTTAATTTTGCGGCTTGCGTTTCAGGGGAATCCTGCCCGGCGATGAATGAAATTTCACACAATTAGCCGGCCTGGCCAGATCCTGTCTCGTATGGAGGAGGAGGCCCACCAACTGACGTCGTCGGCACGTGATCGAGGCAGAGGGGAAAAAAAAATACATAGATCCGAGACTTTGACAGACGACAGTTGCGCCAGCAAAGTTTGTTGGCCAACATGTGGCACTTTAGGCCCGAGTCCACGTCATATTTCAGCGCCAACTGGCGCCCAACTTATTAGACGGCTTCCTCTCACTCTCGGCATCGATACCAGAGCCTTGGAATTTTATTTTTATCCATCCTAAAGGCAACACCAGCCAAGGTCCAAGCCAAGGTCCAGGACAAGACATTTGAGCCTTTATTTTTTATATACCCTTTAGCTGCGAGCATATTTTAAATGGGTTTTGTAGAGTAAATTTAAAGAGCATAGGTAAAAATTAATGAAATGCATTTAATGATAATTAACATGTTAAAGCAAGTAAGTAATAATAGCTAAACTTTACTCTGCTTTTCTGCAAAAAGAACCCGAACCAAGGGTAACCTCCTGTCTAAATTATCCCGTTTATATTGTTATTGGATGGACATTGAAAAATATTGTTTGCTCGAAAAGAAATCTGGCCAAAACAAATGCGAGTCGAGTCCGGGCCTAGGCGAAAATCATAAAAATAAATGGCAAGTGATTTCAAGTTTTCGACGCAACATGTGTAATTAATAGACTCCCCGAATATATATACGTACATAGTATATACTCTGTGTCCCGGGGCGGAATGATGAATGCCTCGTAAAACGTTAAAGCTGTGGGGACTCTAGGTGTCTATTGTATTATTTACGTCTGCATTGCTCCGTCATTACCACTCCCCACGTCCTGTAATCCTCCACCCTCCGGTTGTTCCCTCCGTTCGAGATCCATAAAATGGGCTTCCCATGGTTTTTGCGACCCCATCTCGTGTAGAAGTGTCACACATGTCCTTGTGCGGCTTTGACTTTGGCCCCAGAGCCGAAAATAGCCAACTGAAAGGGCGGGGGCGCACACAGTAGTGGCTGTTACTGTTGCCGCCGTTGGTCCTGTTTTTGTTGCAGCAGAGCAGAGAGTGTGTGTGCTGCCTACCAAGTGTGTCACTGTCACACACTTGACGATTTTTCGGAACGGCAATAGGCACTAGGAACTACACCACAGCAGATGGCAAAAAAAAAAAGGGACACTCAGGTGTCGGCCAGAGCTGCTGATGATGGTACCCTACGGGGGACTGAAAGTTGCTCGTAATTTAATAGCTATTTGTTGTGGAAATTCTAGTTAAATATATATACCTTAAAGCATTAATTCTTTGATTTCTTTGGTTTAAAACCTACTAATAATAATTACATTATATGTATCCTAGGAATCCCCAGGACACCATTGCCTTGCAGTAAGGATCACACTCGATGTCATGGAAATAAGGAGACGACCAACGGTGCAGAGAGAGAGAGCTCCTCTGTTCGCCGGCGCTGCTCAAGTGTTTGTTATATCTGCCCCGTGTCCATGTCGGAACTAGCATCCACTCTGGTGTCCTGCTCCATGTGCCGCCTTGGCAAGGACATTGTTCTGCTCGGGCTGCTCGGGGGCCTCGTTGGGGCTTTCCGAGACCACTGGCAGCTGCGTTCACGCAAATAGAAAAGATACTCAAGGCACTCGTTCGAGTGGGTGGTGGTGGGGGGTGGAAAAACTGTTACGTGATGAGTGCGCATCATGCGGGTCCTGGAACCGCAATGCCGCCGCCAGTGGGCAGCATGGGAAAAGCGGGCCTGGGCCCAACCACTGGGAAAATCAGGCATCAATGGGCGTTTAAGCCAGCTCGCTTGATGTCCGCAATGAGATTTAAATAGAATCAAATTAGTCTGGCATTTTCCGACTATCGTTCGCCCGGAGGGCGGACACAACCACCCAGGGCCGCCACCTAGGGCCACCCAACCACCCAACCACCGGTTCAATGGACGCTTTCCAGCTGCATGAGGAATTGTTTGCTTTGGCAGCTTAAATCGTTTACCTAAAAACATAAATCCGTTGTATATACACAGGCGTTCGCCTCGTCGAACGTTACGTTTACCTTTGTCAACGGTTTTTGCTTACTCCAATCCCTCCTGCCTGCACCTGTACCGGTAGCCACCCCGAATATCTTTCTAGTCAGGTGCACAAATACAAACAAGTGGAGCGCAGACGGACGGACGGACGAGCTACGGTCCCATGTTCCCTGTTCCATGTAAAGTTGAGTTCGGCCCAAGCATTGACAGTTTGAGCTTAAAAATCCAATTAGTCTTTGATTTGCATACAAACATACATACAACAAGCACACACACAGAGACAAGGAAAAAAGCAGGCGGAAATAGCGGAAATCGACTTTATAGACGAGGAGATGATCACTACTTTCGTTGACTTGAAATATATGTATCAGGGAGAACAATATGGGAGATTAATGTAGGAAAACATGACAAGAGGCAGAAGAGGCTTCAGAATTTTAAATGGCTTTGTGCAGATTTATTAATATTATTCCATAAATATAAAGCAAGAACCTTAATTATTGTCTTGACTAACTAAGATATATAGATATGCATTAGGTTCTTTGGACAGGTTGCTTTGCATCCACCAATAAAACTCCTTAATAAATAAAACTACCAATCGGTCTTTAAAAAATTTTAAGCCCAATTCTTTATATTTTCTATAATCTTCTTGAGAATAAAAACCCAAATACCCCCTAAAATTACCCTGTATTAAAAGAAAAAGCGAATCAAACACACGCAGAGGGAACAGAGCGCAAAGGCAGAGGCAGATAAAGAGAAAGCGACACACAAAACAGTCGCAGAATTTCTTGCTAAATATTTTAAGACCATTCCCCGAATGTGAACCGAGCGAATTTGTATTTTGGCTTTGATTTCGGCCCTCGCTTTGAGCTGTTGCTTTTTTGGGGGGTTCCCGCCCCGAAAAATCCCCTAAGCATCCTTCCTTCCGCTGCCGCTATTCGGCTTTCTCCGTCTCCGTCTCCGTCTCCGTCTCCGGCTTTCTGTGACTTTCTCCGGGTGTCTCCGCCCTTTTCTCGATTTCTCCTTCGCTTTTCTCGGCAGTGGCACCACAATAGACAATTGGATTTTTGCGGTTTCTAATCCAATTTATTTCGTCTTAAATACAAAAACTTGAAGCTACGTCCCTTTTGCCTTCGCTACAAAGTGTCCTCAATGCGCACCTGCGTGTGAGTCTGTGTGTGTGAAAGTCCTGGGTGCGGTTCAATGTAATTTAATGGATGGCCAGCACCCACACACAGGCACACGGACACGGGACAGGGACACACACATCCGGCAACAGTAAGTCGGCAAGTTAAGCCCTCAAAGGAGGCGAGTCCTGCCCACCTGCGCTCACTCAAAATCAACGAGCAGAGGACAGCTCTCAACAAACTAATTTAAATATTTCAACAATTAAGGAGCCCAGGCAATTAAAATAAACCAACGCCACCTCTGACCCCCCCGAAAACAATGGGTAAATCGGGGATTATTTTGCAGCCGGAAAGTCGAAATTTGTATGCACTATTTATGAGAGAGGGAAAGCGGAGAGAGCTTAAAGAGTGGCTGTGGCTGCTACCAGCCAGGATATTGTTTGGAATAAGCCGGACTACTTTGGGATTATGATGGCATTTAAGAAGCCGAAAGAGTGAGAAAACAAAAGGTTGTGTCTGCTGGGGCAAAAGGCTGATCATCGATACTAATTTGATTATATTTGTGTAAGTCTCTTGTTGGGGATTCAGGGGGGAAGTCAAATGGAAAGTTTGCTGCCGTGTTTGGCCTTAAATGAAGTTCTATTAATCTTGTAAGCTGAGCTGGAT
>JAEIIM010010924.1:0-13729 GCA_018874515.1 Drosophila greeni | reverse complement strand
GGAAAATATAAAAGCAAAAAGGACATCAGGGGAGTTAAAGCGGTTGACTAATAATAGATGATGTCATGTTGCTTTTGCTCCTTCCCCCATTTTGCGTAGAACAATTTTAATTGAAAGCTAATACCGGAAAGCAGGAATTTTCTTAATCGTCAGAAGGATAAAGAAGCGGCATCAAGGAGTTGATTTAATGAGAGATCTCTCTCCCCTCCCCCTTTTTGCAATCGTCTCCCTTTAATTGTTGGCCTTCTATTTTCCCATCAACTGCTGGCTCATGAAAAATTAACACACAAATCGCATGGGGCAGACATTTAAAATGCACTTTGTTGCAGCCGGCATGGCGTTGCATAAAATTATTGCACAAACAAAAATGGTTAGCGATAAGAACAGCCAAAGGAAAAACAATCCGAGAAATGAAATGAAATTAAAAAAGGGCGGAGAGGAGCTACGACTTGGTAAATACCTTTTATTTATTAGGAAAACTAATTATAAAATCATCCGAACTATATGCAGAACTTAATTAAATTTTAAATAAATGTTTAAATTCAACTGTTAATTTAAATTATATTTAGCTAGATTTACTCTGCTTTTGATGCTGAACACAATTATTTATTAATTTATCTCTCTCAGTTGTTCCCTGCGACAAGAAGTAGTAATACTTTTAAGATTTTATTTATTTCCCAGACCTAGACTTCATCTTCTGGGTAGACTCTTCCTGCCACTGGGTATTGGGATAATGCTTTCGCCTTGACTTGCAGCCGAATGCTTTAAAGTGCATCAATTTTAATGCAAACATGCAGCAAGCCGCATTAACTTTTGCTGCGCTCTTAAAAATTACCATAATTGCTGAGAGTCAGGCGAGGAGCACGAGGAGGCGCCTCAGCCACTAACCACGCTCGATGGTCCTCGTTGACCCCGCTGTGTGTGTGTACTGGCAGGGAAAGTGGGGAAAACTTTAATGAAAAACGTCCAGCACTTTGCACAATTAACGATTTTTCATGATTTCTCCCACCCGTCCGCTCAGCCGCTGCCCGGCAGGCAATTTGCATAAATCAGGGCAAAGTATCTGTGACACATGGAGAGCACGCCTCGTAGGTGTGGCTCTCGGTGTGGCTCTCGGTGGAGCCCGGGTAGTGGCTCTGAAAAATGTTTACACATTTGCAAATGTCTGAAGGTCAGAGGTGAGGAGGGAATGGCACACGGCCCACACGGGCTGTGCAACATGATTTAGGCGTTCGCCGCTGAGTAATTGTTGTGCGGCGGTTCAGTGGCTCACAAGCGCAGCTTTAATTTAATTTATGCACAACTACAACTACAACTACAACTACAACTGCAGCAGGAACATCAGTGGCAACAGCAACAGCAACAATAACTGCGGCGGAAGGAGCGCCCTCCGCCTTGTCGAGGGCCACTAAGTGGCCGCTTCAGCGAAATTAAATGCACTTTCCCGGTTGTTGTCGTCGTCAACGCCAACGCAGTTGTTGCAAGCACCGGCCAATGGTTATCCTACAGAGTATATCAGCACTAAAGGCATTATGCAACATGCCATAAATACCCTGTAAAATAGAGATGCTCACGAAAGGTAGAGAACATTTGCACAAACACAGTGCATAGCTTCAGCTTCACCTCTGACATAGAGCACCTTCTGAATAAAAGTATTTAATGGTTTTGAAGAACTATGAAGTTAAGTTATTATATTAACATTTAATATCTCTAACCTGCAGGAAACACACTGAAAATACCTATAGATCGGTATAACCAACAAACCATTTAAAAATTCTTACACAGTATCGTAAAAGAAGTTCCACTTTAAAAAAAAGCTTAAATTATATTGCTAGCCATCAAATGGTCGATTCCTGGCCATTAGAAATAATTTAATTTGCTATTATTCACGCTGACTGCAGCTTGCAGCTGGCTCTAAACAAAATTTATTATTATGGCCGCACAATGTGTTTAGTTTTATGGCCCAAGACGTGAAGTGTTTATGCAACGGCAGCAGCAACACCAACGACCAGCAACAGCAGGAAGTGCCTTCAGCAGGACTGCATTCCCCGGACTTATTTAATGCGTAATTACAGCGCAAATCTTGCTAAGCAGTCGAAGCAGCTGAAAAGGGATGCGAACTGGCAAGATACTCGTTCCTAGCTGTTCCTGAGAAGTCTTGAAAAGGCAACACTTTGCCACAAGCCGGGAAAAAGAGCAAGAGCTGTAACCAAGAGCAGGTCCAAGGGCTGGCTGCTGAGAGGCAGCTTAGTGTTTGCTTCATTGAATTCATAAGCGTCTCGAAAAGTAAATCCTGGTGAACTTTAGCAAAAATCCTCCCTGCAGCAGAGGATAGAGGGGATACTGGAAAGAAGAAAAAAATGCAGCTAGGAAAATCTCAGAGATAAAAAAGCTAAGGGGTAAGCCGAGGATTTTCCAACCAACCTCAAACTCTGCTCGCCTCCCTTCCTGCGGGTCGTCAAAAGTCAATTAACTGCAACACTTGCAACACAACTTCAACTAATTAGCGTGATGCTGCCTCAGGTGAAGAGGTGGCTGGCAAAGAGGAGGAGAGAAAAGATACACGTGCATATACAGCGTACACCTCATCAGAGACCCCTCGGGACTCGACAAAAAACACACAAAAAATGTAGATTGTAGAATGCTTTTGGGCTTGCGGTAAATAAGAATGCACTTAACGTCGGGTTTTAGATGAGGATGTGCATGATGAGGACACGAAATGGGGCAGGTACACGGTGGCTGTTGTTTTTGGGAGTGACTTTTACAAGAGAGCAAAGTGTGTCGGGTTAATTCGGGTTAGTTGGGGAGAGGCCAAGGGGAAATGCTTAAAAAGATGCATCAACTATGATAATGCAACCTAAATAGGTTACTTAGTTTTATCAGGAAACATTTAGTTAAGCTTAGATATTTATGATGCTTTAATAATGAGAAGTAAATCAAATTCTTTACTTTATTAAAAAGAATCTGCCAAATAAAATAATACTCTAATAACTTATTTACTTATCAAAATAATAGCTAGTGATAGCAACATATGTTTTAATAAACTCTACTACAATGTGTTTCAGCGTATATTTTAGCGCTTGAAATATATATTATGTTATAAATTATGGTAACATTCTGATAAGAGTCATCTAGTGTCACCATGATAAGGGCATTATTAAACTAACATGTATTCGGTGGGGGAATTAATCTGCGCACAAATACTACACATTAATAATACTGAATGATTTATTATTATGTTATCATCGTTATCGCTGTGGTTTAATAGGGTTTGGAGAGAGTCCCCTGCTGTGCTTGCAGCTATTTCTTCTCCTGCTAAATATAGTTCTTTAAAAATATCTTGCTTCCCTGCTTTCGCAACATTATTATCATTCCACAAACCACTCCCACACTTTGTTTGGTTCTTGAGGCTCAGTTCGGTTCGGTTTCTCTGTGGCCCATCCTCAACATCTTCATCATCGCCATCAGCAGCGCCGTTTAATTAGGGTGTCGCTTGTACCGCCTCGGGTTTTATCTTATCAACTCCCTTGGAGACACATTCGCGACAAGATGCGATATCGAATATCGGGGTGATGATAAACACCTAGCACCTAGAGCCAGCATCGGATGCATCTCCATTTCGACTTGAACTCCCGCCTGGAGTGGATGTGAAGTGAAAGGTGTAGTTCCGACCTCATGAAGCTTACAACCAGGATGGTTGAAGTGTGGAAGCGATTCCTGGCCATGATGTCGCTGCCAGATTTACTGGGTAAGTTGAGTTAGCTTTATTTTCATAAAATATATCTTACTTCTTCCTCAGTCTTGGGCTGTTTGCAGGCCAGTGGCTTCTCCCTGGGCTACTACACAAAGTCTGCCTATGTGTACGACAACCTGTGGCCCCATTGGTACGCCCTGGTGGGAGGCATCGTCTCCCTAGCCCTGGCCTTGGGTTGGACCCTCAGGAAGCACAAGAAACAGCAGTACAGCTACGATCACTACTATATCATTTTCTATGGACTGCTCTGCTCGCTGATGGGGAGTTGCTTCATGCTCACCAAACAACTAGGTAATGACTCATGAAATGGAGTTCCCGCTGAACTGATTACCTTTCCAGGTGATAAATCACAAGTGATAGATAACGAGTTTAGGGTATTACCAGCTTTGTTAATGGGCTAATTGATAGCATGATTATTGAATTAATGATATGGCATTTGGAAATCTATGTTCAATAATCCTCTCCTTCACGTTAATCCTTCAGGTGTTAGTTACTACTTCAGCTTCGTGGGATTGAGTGTCCAGTACTTGGCTGGGTTCAGCTACGTGAACCTGCGATGCGATGCCTCCGGCTCGAGGCCCTCAAGGATAGCGCTGGCCAACTCCCTATATGCGGGTGGAATGTCCACGGGATTTTTGCTATTTAACGAGATGGAACCACAGCGCTGCGGACTGATTGCCCTGGGCATAAACCTGCTGCTCCTGTGCCTGGTCTGTCTCAACGAACTGCTGCACCACACGGGCTGTATTAACTACAAGGAGTCCCGGGATCTGGTGTTTAATCTTCTAAACGAGGAGCGGATGGTCTTCTTGCCGCGGCAAGCGATTCTAGCCCAGTTTGTGGGAAGGACAGACTACACGCTGAAGGACAGCAGACAGTGGCTGGTCCTGCTCCTGGGCGGATCGTTGGTGTACCTGCAAAAGAGCTGCCTGCTGTACTCGCCCACCTACATGCAGCTGATGTGGAGCTCCACGGTGGGATATCTCCAGAGAACCCAACTCTTTATACCCTTTGTGCTGTACGCCGGTGGTACCAGCCTGGCAGCCCTGCTCCTGATGCGATACAGCCCCAAGTTGGTGTACCTACTCTTTGGCTTCATTCAGATGACGTTGATTGTGGCCCTGCTGTGCATCTACAGCGAGGAGCAATCGGAGCATTGTTTCCTGTTCCTGTGCCTCATATACATCACCGTGGGAGTGCTGTCCAGTCAGGGAATACACTGGTTACTCGAGTGCTCGCCCTTCCTCTACACAGAGCTGGCCCTGGCAACGGGCTTCATCCTGCAGCTGGTCGTCCTGGAGAGCTGCAAGTACGAATCGTATGCCACGGACATTTGGTTAGCCCTGCTTGTCGGCAGTATTGTTACCCTGGTGCTCACCTCCCTGGCCATTGCGGTGGTGCAGTGGCTCCAGCCGCAGTCCACCAGCCTGGTAGATGTGCGGAACCGACTGCTGGGCATCCGGCGACAGCCGCCGTCACCCGAGCAGACACAGTTCTGGCACACCAACCAGTTTCTGGCCCACAACAAGCCGGCCCACCAGCTGCAGTCCGTGCAGCTGGGCAAGAGCCGGGTGTTCCAGCAGTACCCGATCACGGGCAGCGACATCATCGCCGACAATCCCAAGGCCGACCCAAAGTTCTGATAATAAAGTGTTGCACTTTAAACTCGCCCTTGTTTCTGGTCCATCAAGCCGAATCATTACTCACTCGTTGTGGAATTGTCAATGGGTTTGCTCTGTTATTTATCTTCATTGCTGGTTCTTACACAGAAACAATAGAGTTGCCACGGGTCTACGAAATAAATAAGAACACATTTTGTAATTTGGTAATTAAATTGTTGTAGTGTTGAGTAATCGAATTTCAGAATTGTGCAACTGTTGAATTGTTTAACTTTTGAATTTTTGAACTGTTGAATCGTTACATTTTGTGTAATTGCTTGACCAATTGTTGATTTTGTTCTGCTGTTGCTGAATTGTGGAATGCGACATATTTAATTCCTTTTTTTTAGAGTCATAATTATTCTTAGTGTAGTTTTATCTAATGTCTTTTCTTTTGGGAAATTTCCAAAGAAAACCACAAATACACTTCACTTACACTAATATCGGTAACAGCAACGATGTTAATCAAATGTCCTTAACCGAGGGAGCATTAAAAGTGAAATCCCAGCTTGCAAATGCTCTTAATTTCCCCTGGAAACTAATTTCCATACAAGTCTTACTTTTTACCATTTTCCATACAACATTCAGGCACTGCAGCCGGGCTTAGAAGTCTGATGTTGCCTTGTAATAAGCCTTTCACAGAAATTATTAATTATTTATGAGCCGGAATTATGATTGGCACAACTTGAAAGAAATTAAATCTCGCCGGGAAAAGTCTAAGGATGAGGGAAAGTATGTACAACTTTGAGCGGATGCTGGGTGCTGGGCAACGTTCGCTAATGATTTTTATTGATTTTTAAGCAAATTAAATTGTGCGTTAACCGCAAACTGAATTTATCATAAAGTCGCTTTATCAGTCGACTTGTGCTCCTCGCCTCTTAGTTCGCCTGGCATCCCCCGGCGGCGGGCTGCAGCCTTCAGACAGAATTTTTATTGCCAAAACATTAAACATTTATATCCGCTATCAATTTCGTAACGACGGGAAGAGCGTAATCGCATCTCGGCTGTTGCTGGGTGAAATTTTTCCGGTTCTACCTAATTTAATTTACGTAGAATGTCGGATCAGGAGCAGGAGTAGGAGTCTGGGCCTGGGCCGCAACGTGCAATGGCAATAAAAGCGTTAAATTTGTTTATTTTTTCAAGCCCAGGCAGGTCCGCAGGGGATCCCGGCCCGCAGCGCAGGACTTCCCTTTTTTTTTGGAGCATTTGCCATTGGGACCTCGGTCTCGGTTCGATTTCAGTGTGTTTTTTCATCCGTTCTCCCACCGGCTCTGCTGTTTAGAGTGTAGCCTACCTTCCGGCGCCCGCTGGAAATCCTCCCACACGCTATATACACAGGATATAACCGCCTTCTCTTCGCCACTCCTCTGCTCTCCGCATTCCTTTGTTTTTGCCTACCCATTGTTTTTAAGTGGATGCCGGCGCACATCCTTTGTGACATCAGCAACGGCAGCGAATGGGGCCACCGGTTCCAGTTTGTCGAACCGATCCCCTTATCACTAATGAAGTGGCCAATGAGCTGTGGCCCAAAAGATTAAAGCGAAATTAAATGGCTAACCGAAAATTGATTGATCGAAAAAGGTGCGCAACGCAACGCAACCCAAAAAAGCACACGAGTCCAACGGACGAGTAAATAAATGAGAAAAATTATTTAAACTGGTTTAGGTTGTGGCCAGCCCTCTCAATATGTTGTGCGGTTTACAGGAATAAAAAATGTGCCACAAACTCGAAAAGAATGGCTCTTTTTCAATGGGACAAATTTACTACAGTTTCCAGTGGCTCACTGTAGTTTTTGCCATGAAAAATGCGGTTGATTATGGCTTGAATTTTGCAATTCATGAGTTGCTTTCAATAAATTAATTCGTTTAAATGGTGTCCTACCATGAACATGATTTTTTAGCAATTCTTATAAATTCAACGCACAAAATGTATTATTTAGGGATATATTTTTAATATCAGTTTACACACGGGTTCCCTTTATTTTTTGCTTTACAAAAACGGCTTTAATGAAGCATCACATTGGCATAACGACATCGAATATTGTTTTCCTGATCGCACTGCTAACTCAGTCTCAGAGATGCTGGCAGCAGCTAGAGGTTGCTTTTTCTCTTCCTCCGCTTCACATTCTCTGAGTCCTCCACGGCGAGCTTAAATTCCTTGACCACCTCCGGCAGAGCCTCATCCGCCTCGTCATCCACCGTCCACGTCTCCAAGTGCGGAGGCCTGTGGCGCATAATGAACGGATTGATGATGGCAGCCACTCCGACGGCATTGTTTAGGTGCACGTGATGGGTGCCCGGCACCTCGTGCAGCTCAAAGTGTGGATTGTTCTCTCGCAGAATCCCGATGACCTCGTCGCTCTGCTCGTCTATAAAATTAGACTCAGAACCCTTAATCACACAATAGGGAACGTTCCGGATAGTCCTGGCCAGTTCGGCGGCAAAGGGCGGACTCGTGTGGAACTCTGTGTAGTATTTGCAGCGACCGTCGCGCGAGAAGAAGAACTTGGCCGGGAACTTGGTGGATCGACTGATGTTACGCTCCAGTATGTGGTGGCAGTTTTCCAGGTCCACCGAGTACTCCGAGCCCTTGTGCAGGACCTGCTCCAGCTCTCCATAGGTATACGCAGGTGGCTCCTGACGCTTGGCATTGGCAAACCGCTCGTCCTCCACCATGTAGCCCTCGATGTTGGTGCGCAGGTAATCGATCTGGGAGGCGGGCTTCCGATACCGGGTCTTCACAATATCAATGCTCACTAGCAGGTCGGTGCGATGCGGATACAGGGAGGCAAATATGAAGCACAACATGGCGCTCATCGAGTGGGCCATCAGGGACACCTTCTGCCAGCCGTATTCCTCCATCACGCGCAGGATCACGCACAGGTAGTCCACGAAGTGGTAGGCAATGCCCTCGGGCAGCTTCGAGGAGTATCCGTGGCCAGGCAGGTCGATGCACAGGACGCCCAGATGCTTGGGCAACAGGGGCAGCAACTTGTCCCACGTGCCCAGGTTGTCCAGCCAGCCGTGCAGCGCCAGGATGGGTCGTACCTGACGGTTGCCATACCACCTGCCCACCACATAGCCCCACGGCATGTCGATGCGCACATCCATGGGCTCCTGAAAGGGCACGGAGAGAAAAGGATTGGGATTTTAGTTTGGGTTTTCATTGGAAAATATTGTAACGTTAATTTAAAGCAGTCTTATTTAGTGAGAAATTTATATAAAATGCTTTTGCTATTGAAATGGTATTGAAAATATGGAATATACATTTTTTCTGTGTAGCAAACGATTGGCAAAGAGTTTTAGGAAAGCGATAGAGTTGGCTTAGCGAGCGGGGCACACGGGTTTGTCCTGCTTGTTAGCTGCTAATTGCCGGTGGGCAACTTGGTAGCAGCTCTCGGCCTCCTGTCAGCCAGTTTAGTTGGCTTGTTGGGTCTGGCCATGGCAGATATGGTTGAGAATGTACCTCTGCCATTTACCAAAGTCAATTTGGGCATGGTTTTGGCGACAATTTTGAACTATGCCTTTGTGTACTTTCCGAAAGTTAAGTTTATTGTTTATACTTTAAATTAGTAAATCTCTTGTTTCCCAACTATAGAATGCCTAGCTCATTAGCGATGACACTGAAAGATGCACATGCTTTCCCTTCCTGAAAGGCTCGTGTCATTTATCTCCCAGTTTGCGTGGGTTGTACGTACACACAGTCCCATTTCCACACCCATTCCCTGGTCTCAGATACCAACTTCAACTCGGACTCTCTGAACGTTTTGATCAATTGGTTTGTGTGAAAAAGTTGAAGCGGTTGACAACGGAGCGAGTTTTTCGGGCCCCGGGAGCAGGTGTCAATTGATGGACAGGAAGCAGACCCCTGCAGCGGCACAAGCTCCTGACTGGGCGACAATTTATCATTTAGTTTTTCCATTGTTTTCGGTTCAATCGATAAGCGATTGTGTGTGTGTCTCTTTCCCTGCCTGTCTGTGGGAAATCCACTGCAATTGAGTGAAGCTGCTGCCGCTGCTGCACATGCAAAGTCCAAAAAGTTTCAACAAATGGATTTTGCCGCCGCAGAAAACAAAAAAACTTTTGCACGCTCGCTCATCTTGAAAATTAGCACCGAAAACACTTTCAAGTGTGACGAACTGAGAGTGCAAACTTTTACGGATCTGAAGCTGAAGGAAATGACATTTTGATGAACTCCTAATGAGCTCTATAATCGAAGGAGACAACATTTTTTGATACTAAGTTTGGAAGGAGGGAGTGTCACGTGTTCTTTGGAGGGAAATAGTTTTGATGACTAGCTCAAGAAAAAATTCGAAATGTAAGCTGAATTTTTCGAAGCTAAATGTATTTACTTACTTTCCATTATATATACCGGTTCTTTCAGCTTATATACTCGACGTGAGTTAAAAGCTTTAACTAATCCATCAAACAGCTTTCAAGAACCACCTTTTTATGTGTTTCTGCCTGATACATTATCTCTTATGTTGAGATCGAGTTCTTTTGATACAACACTTTGTTCTTGTTGGCTCATTTTAAGTGGTAGTAACGACTGCTTAAACCCTCTCAAAAAATAGAATAATAAAAACACATTCCACCGGTAGCTGATGGCTCCAAGTAGACATTGACTTTGATTCCGCTATTACGGAAATCTTATCAGCTTCGAAGAGTCCAACGCGATAAGAGTGCAATTCCGTTCAAAGGTAAAAAAAACACCGATGGAACCGCTGGATTTCCATGGGAAATCTACTCGTATTAAAACCGATAAACGCTCGGAATCGCATCATATAACATTTAATAACCTTTCATGGCTCTGTCCTCGTTTGGAGCCATATAATTACCTGGTCATGTTGTTGTTCGGTTTGTGTGCTGTCGCCTCCACCCGCTGATTCCGATTTCGATGTCATTCTGGATGGCTGGCAAGTGACACAATCTCCCAACTAAATCCGACACACGCGTGTCGGAAAATACTTCTATATAATAGTGACGTGTGCGGGGAAAACTTTTCTATTTTTGTGTTAATAATAGCTTAATTAAAGACAGACTAGGGCAGCGGCGACAAGTGGTCGCCGGCAGCGCGTAAACAAAACTAAAGCGTGTTCCGCCGCAGCCGCCGATTAAATGCCACCCACCGTTGAAGTGAGACTGAACTTTAATCAGGCATTACAAAAGCAAATATCGCGAGAAGGTGATATAGTAAGAGAGAACTAGGGACAAAGAGAATATATACTATATGTATAGGAAGAGCGCAAACCTGAACCGATCAAGGGAGAGCTTTTGCTTAGTCATTAGCTATTGCCATCGAGAGTGAGAAAAAAGCTTTAACCTGCCATTCGACATGAATAAATAAATAAATAACCAAAGTAACAACGAAGCCCACCTCTCAAAAGGTCAAAGTACAAAAAATACCTCAATGAATAGGTAAATAAATGTATAAAACCCTACAATTACCATTTAAATATGTTACTTTCATAACAAAACAAGGCAAACTGCAAATGATATGCCAATAAAGTCAAATTGTTAGTTGAAAAACATTAAAATATACATACAATGCGCTTTTCACATACACAAAATAATGCATTCAGTCGGAGAAAATCTCGTGTTTACGCAGATAAACATAAATATTTATAGAACTCATTCGGTTTCCCAAAAGTGAGCATCAAATAATTGATGCAAATATGCAAACCTCATAATGCCGAAGCCAGAAAATAAAACACTCTTCGGTTTATTGCTTTTCGATCAAACTCCAGAGATAGGTGGGCCTGCAAAAATGCCAATTTCTATATTTTATTATTAATTTTTATGAGATTTGCACAAAAAACAGTCTAGAGCTTCACAAACGTAAAAAATAAAAACCATAAATTCGATTTTTGTGGGCGCTTTTTTATGCTGACCCCCCGCAATCGGTTTAAAACAAAATTAATAAACGAACAAATCAATAAATATTTATTTAGCTCTCGTGGCGTCCGGCCTCCGGAGTTCAACCTCAAATGTTGGTTGATTTTTTAGGATAACACTGACCAAACATATTCAAAAATCCGCCGCTGTCGACAGGAGTTTACACAATAAATGTGTTTAGTTTCGATTCGTGCTCGTTGTTTTTTGTTAGCGCTAAATGGAAAAATATTTGAAAAATTCTTTTCTAGCCGCTGGCTCAAATCATAAATCTTCATGGAGTGCAAATTGAATGTATCGAGCGACCACCAGCGATAGTTGCTCCCCAGCGCCATAAATAACGAATTGGAAACATAAATCTGTTCGGGTTCGGAAAAGCTTTTTTAATTTCCAATGCAATTAAACCGGGAGAAGGCCAGGCTCAGGCTGTGGATTCAGAATTCGAATTCGCAGTGGAAGAAAGGAGCCGGTCATTTAATCAAATGCATCTGCTGCCCGCCCTGGTGGCCAAGTGGCGAAATCCTGTTAGCACCTTACTCGGCCTGCTCGACATTTTGGTGGCCGCTGCGAAATCAAATTACGATGCATGTGGCTGGTGGGGTCACAGTTCACCTGCCACCATCGGGAGGGAACTGGGGCACCACTCCACCTCCTTCACTAATGACATTCGAATTGCATTGGCGGATGCAGGGGCGCCCAGTCAACCGAACTTGGCTAATGACCTGATGGCAACCCCTTTCTTGCCAAAATGTAAGGCAGAAGCCATATGGGTATATGGCTATAAATTGTGGTAGTACGTTAATCTGTTAACCAGGTTTTAAATTAAATAAAAATCAAGTAATTAATTGAAATGTTTTACCAGAAGAATTATAATTCTACAGGCCTCAATATAGACAGTTTTGCAAGGAAGAAATTGATCTTGTTGCTGAAAGTCTTTCGGCTAAATCCTTTTGAGCAAGTTTGCTTCAAAAATATTCTTTTAAATTTTCTTCAAGTTTTTAAACCCTAAATATTAGTTGTTTGACCCCCCAGAAGAAGCTCTTCCGTCCAGTTAAATTTTAAATTCGGCTCAGAGTTGGGGTCGAAGTTGACTGAGCGGAATGAAAGGTGCGGTGACAGCGTTCGTTACAGAATCATTTGCACGCCTCGCTTGGCCGCAGATTTACACTTGGTATTTTTCTGGATTTATGCCAAAGCAAAGCCAAGCAAAGCAGCCAGCCAGCAGCCATCCAGCCCCGCCCATACGCCCATCAGCGACGTGTCTCGCCCTAATATTGTTGCTAGGTGCAAAATGCAAAGTAATGGGCTTGAATGCGCCTGCTAAGGAGGCCAACAACAAGGCAGGAACCCATGAGGGCAGACCCAACAGACAGGCAGGCAGGCAGGATTCGAGGGGAGTCCTTTTCAGACAAAAGGAGCCTGTCAAATACCCTTTAATTGGGCTTGGAATTTTCCTGGCTCAGCAGTTGAATATCCAGAACTTACCTGGTCTTAGTGCCTGACTTAATCTGCTGACTATATCTTTACAATTAGTGCTGATGTTATCCTACTAATTGGCCATAAATAGAGAATGTAAACGTCGTCTTCATCATCATCATCATCCTGCTGCTGCTGCTGCTTCTGCTGTGCGAGTTTTCTGGGCTCCTGTTTCTGGTCTCTGGTTTCTGGTACCCCTTTGTCTGGCACTCAACTGAAAAGCTTTTGTCGGCGCATGGAAATTTGACGGAAATTGTTTGGTCTGATAGATGCAGATGCAACTGCACCTCGTCCTCCTGTGATCCCTCTACTGGCTCCTTCTGTACCTTTGCCTAATGGTCTCATTTCGCTCCGCTTTTCCACAGTTGGTTGTGTGTCAATCCTTCAGCTAAGTAAGCAGACAGTTTTCAGCATTATGGTCAGTTGAAAGGCCATAAACTGGCCCGTTTTCCCAGACCCAGGCCAAGACTCAACGCGCTTGTTGTCTAACCGAATGAAAAAGGCAATTTTCAATAGAATTTAAACTTAATTCTTACCATTGTTGTTGCTGTTAAGCTAAGGGAGGAGGGATAGGAGAGAGGCAGCTGAGATTACGCCAAGCGAAATAAATGCAAATCGCATTAGAATAAATTTTGCTGGCTGCTTTCTGGCAGCGTGACTGCCACTGCAGCATAATGTCTTTAAAATGGCCAACCAGACGAAGCTCCTCGAGCTGCAAACTTTGGCGACGACAGGTAGCCTAGAAGATAGTCAAAGGACGGAGAGGCAGGTTCACTTAGAAAAAATTAGGTACACAAAAAAATTCTGAAAACTAAGAAAATATTTATTAAAATATATATACTTTTATATTCATACACCTACACAGATAGAAAAATACGGGATATTGTTGGCAAATTTAAGCTCAAGTGGGCATGATTTCGGCCCAAGGTCGGATTTGCTTAATCTGAGTA
>JAEIIM010010811.1:0-12420 GCA_018874515.1 Drosophila greeni | reverse complement strand
TTTGTTTTTGTTTTGTTTTAGTAAGTAGTTTTTTTTATAGTTTAAATAGTTGTTAAATTTAAAAACGAGTTTATCACACCTTAAACGTTATCAGTACTTGGCACAACTTACAACACAAAAAAGTACTTTTCTCATTATTCTTTTTCTCATTTTCCCATTTTTTTCTTTCGTTTTCCCAACGGGACAATTAAATTTTAACTCTGATGGACTTTTTTTTTTAAAGAAAAACTGAACGCGATGTGACATGTTGGAAATGCAAACACTTTCATTCCATATTTCTTTCGATTTTCTGGAACTGTTGCTTCTTGGGTTCGTTTTTCGCTTTTCGTTTTTCCACTTTGGTTAAAATCTAATTCTCCCCTGCTAAACCGCCTTTCTTTTTCCGCTTTTCCCGCTGGTATCATCTATCATCCGATCTCGTCCTGCCCAACCGCTGCCTCACTCTCCTTCCTACCTGCTTTAATAACGATATAAAATAGCCTCTAAATACTAAAAAATAATTTCGTTTCTGCTTTTCGCTTCCTCGCCATCAACTCTCTCGTCGCTCCTCAATTGAGTTTTCTTTCTACATCATTATCATTATCGTTATCGTTACCATTATCTTTACTCTTATCTTTGTCTTCGTTTTCAACGCGCACGCTAACTCACAAGTTTCCAGTTGTTTTTCATTTTCATTTTCATTTTCAATTTTAATTCTTTTTAGATTCGTTATATTATGCGTATGATGTTCAATAACCCCCATCGAAATAAACCAGAGCTATAGCTAAATTATTAACTCGCCGCGTCGTCGTCATCGATCTGACACCTCTCTTTGATTCAGCATTTGGAATAATAATTTTCATTTCTTTGTTCTTTCATTCTCTGCTTGGAATCTTTTAGAAAAATTCCAATCCGCTCCGTTCCTCCGTTCGTTCTTTATAAATATCGTATTTAAGCATAGATCATCCACATATATCTATATATATCTATATATATGTATATGTATATGGGGGGTCTTTGCATTGACAACTTTGGACATTTTTCAATGGAAAAGATTACGAAAAAAAATGTATATATACTATATATTATGTATATACTAATTAATAAGAATTGGTATTCGTTACAAGTGTTGTAAAAAAAAAGGAGACGAAATTGTTTAGATTTGTATACATATATATATAGATATACATATATAGATTCTCAAGTATAACAAAACAAAATGTCACGCATTCAGATCAATGTTAATGCCTAGCAACATTCTTATATACACTTCCACCCCTCCCATTCCTATCTCCGTTTCCTCCTGCTGCCTCCTACATCCTTCATCCTTCATTCTTCATCCTTCTCATCCTACATCCTACATCCTACATCCATCCCCCTGCCGAGTCCCAAGTTGATTCTTCAGTTGGCATGGTACAAATATGTAGATATATCTGATCTCTGGGTGGGGAGTTCGACCCAAAACTATTTCGCGTAGGGCTCTGGTGGGTGAGTGAGTGATTGATTGATTGATTGTTTAATTGATTTGATTTTGGTTTGGATTGAGTCCGGATTGGGTTTATCTTTCGTTTTGTGTGTGTGTGTTTTGGCTCTGAGAAACTCTTGGGAAAAGCTTCGCCACACTTAGAAGACTCGTCTTTATAGTGATTCTTCTGGGATCTGGTGATATGCCTTTTCCATCAAGTCTGTCTCCTCGTTTTGGCTGACTTTTCACTCAGTTTCTGTTCGGTTTGTTTCGATTTTCTTGGTTTTGCATTTTCATTAGTTTTCCTTCTTTTGGGTTTTTGTGTTCGCTTACAACTAGGTTTTCAATATTAGTCTGGCTTTTCATTAGGATATTTGTTTTTGTTTAGCATTTTCATTCATTGTTACGCTTCGTAAGTTTGGTTTTGAGTTTTTTGTTTGTATTTGTTTGTTTGTTTTTTGTTTTTTTAGTTTTAGTTTTTAGTTCTTAGTTGTGTTTGTTTGTTTTGTATTTCTTTTTTTTTTTTTGTTTTTTTGTAGAAGATAATGCACTTACATTGAGGTATTTTAATTACTTTTTCAATCTTCTTCAAAGTTCTTTAACTTGTTTGCTTCTGCCTTTTCTGGTTTTCCCCATTAGATTTTCTTCTTGGGAAAGACCAAAGAAAGTGTGATATTTCAAAAAATTGGGCTGCCCTAAAGCTTGTACACGCTGCTTGCTGGCTAAATGTTTTTTTCCTTTCGTCCAAAAATTAGTAGATTTTCCTTCATGTCATTTCTTCCAAAATAATGTGCCGCTCAAAAGGTTTTAATTTAGCTTGTTAATTTTCTTCGATTTCTTTCTTTTTTTTTTTGTTTGCCGAAATGTTGATTTTTCCTTGATTTAAATGCCTGAATATAACAGTTCTTTCCGTTTGTCTCCGATGCAAGTGTTATACAAACAAAAGGGTTGGATCGCTGGGGAGTATGTAGTATTGTGGAGGGATCTACTGCGTAACATTAACTCTATGGAATATCTAGTAAACAGTTTTATATATTTACGTTAAGTAAAAAAAAGATCGTTAGTTACGATAGTTAATAGTTTAGTTTAGTAATTAATTAATAGGCGTAGTAAATGCTTGAAAACAACACAAAACTGGGCTATTGCTATTGTTGCTTGTTTTGGCTTGGTTTTAAGATTGTAGTTTGATTGTTTGTTGCTCCGATTCAGTTACTTGGGTTGGGTTTTGGTCTGTTATATACTGTTATACTGCCATACTGTCATACTGTCATACTGTCATTGGGTTCTACTATTCTACGTTACGTTCTCACACACGTTCCCCCGGGGAAATGCATTCTCATACGGACTTGGATTTTGATCTGGGTTTATCGATGATGTATTGTAGTGTCCCATCCATGTATAACAGCTTGTCTCTCATACGCGTCTCAAACGTTATAACGTAACACTTAACGTAACGTAACGTCCTTTAAAAAAAATTAACATTTCAGCACCGTCATTTCATTTCTAGTTAGTTTTTTTTTTAGTTTTGTTTTGTTTTCATTTCAAGGCAAACACATTACAATAGTTTCTTTAACACTATCTCTCGCTCTCGCTATCGCTTCGGCTGTTGTAGCGTCTGCGCCCTGCAATGCTCCTGCAATTCTCCGATTCTTCGGACTAAGTATAATCAACAATTCTTGTAACGCCTCCCCCAGCGACAAAAAGAAGTTAAACTGGTATCAATTACACAACACAAAACAACTCTTCTTCAGGCATCGACAAAACTATTTTACAGCTGTACAGTTACAGTAAACATTGCTCTCGCTGGCTTCCTTTCCCCTTCCAACATCCTTATTCCATAGCCATTCCTAGTCATCAGTCGCTAATCATCCGATCCGTTCGTTCGTTCGTCAGCTCTTAACGATATTGTATACATAGATTTTGTTGTGTTTAGGTTTGGGTCTGGGTCTGGGTCTGGGCTGAGGTCTGTGTTATACTTGGTATAACAGCGAATTGTTGTGGGCCAACAGTTGCATCAACTGCTGCACATTGTGCACCTAACTGTGAACTGTCCTAACTGCCTTTTATCTGTCCTACTTCAAGGATAATATAATATATCTCCCAACTAGAGCATGTTCTTTTTTTTATGTAGTGTGTGTTTTCTGACGCTTTTCTGTCATTGTTGTGTGGGGATGTGTCTCTGGGTTTTCTTTCTTTCTGCATTTTGAGTTTGTGTACAATTTATGTTGTTGTTGTTCTCATTTTTCTGTTATAATTGGTCCAAACAAACGATTCTTATCCTCTTTTGCCTGATTCTCAATCTCATACTTTGCTCTTTCTTTTCTTCTCACTTCACTTCACGTCACGACGTTCTACTTAATTATAGGCTCTTACTAAATCTTTGTTAAAAAAAAAGTAATTAAAAATAAACGTTTCATATATTTAAATATATTTAAAAAAAATATAACGCATACACTACTAAATGATTCTTCTTTACCTTTCCATCTCCATTCGTGGGGTTTTCTCTCTAGTTATTTTGTGCTGCTTCTGTTGCTTCTGATTCTGCTTTTGCTTCTGCTTTTGCTTCTGCTTGCTTTTGTTGTTTTTGTTTTTGTTGTTCAAATTATAGTTTGCTTTTGAAAATTCTGATTATCTCAAGGGGTGGGGGATGGGGTATGGGGGATGGGGGTTGGCCCGAAAGCCTATTGAAAAGGAAAACTGTTTGGGCGGTGCACCACAAAAGTTGGCATAACAATTAGGGACAGGGGAGCGCGAATTGAAATGTGGAGAGCAACAACACAAAGCTGGGGGGTGTTGCTGCTTTGGGGTGGTGGTTGGAGGTGGGTGGCTTTTTTTTGGTGAACGATATAGCTCAGTGCTTTTTCCATTTAACGTTTTCTCTTTATTTCTTAGCATGAAAATGAAGAATGTTGTTATTGTTGTTGTTATTCCTGCTGTATGTGTGTGTGGCTCTTGTGGATCTTCTCTTGCTATGACCTAGTACAGCTTCTTGCGCTTCCTGACGGGCTGTTCTCCTCTGTTCCCTTAAATGCTTCTGTTCCCAGGTACTTTTTCGCCTGGCTTACTTTTGTCGTCGCCTGTGCCAGCACAAAGGTGGCGTATATTTGTTATAGTAGAGGGGGATAGGGGGATGATAGGGGGATAGTAATTGTGGGTGATTGGTGGGGGCTTTTTTTTTTGTTGTTATTGTTGTTGTTTTAGATGGTATAGATGGTAGTTTTGTGGGTGTGTTTGTGTTTCGGAGGTAGTATCAACCGTAGAAAACCCTGCCTTGGCTATTGTTGGCGCTGTCGCTGCTGCGGCGGTGCCTCCATCTCCTCTCCTCTCCTCTCCTCACCCAAGCGACTCTCCTCCTCCCTACTGCTGCTTACTGCTGTGAGCTCGCCAACTGCTGCTGTTGCTGCTGCTGCTGTTGTTGCTGTTGCTGCTGGGCTGCGGTAGGAGTTGCATTGCCAGGAGGCGGCGGCGATGGCTGCTGCTGCTGCTGCTGTTGCAACTGGTGCGAAGTCGCTGCCGTCGACGCCTGCTGCTGATGGTGTGCAGGCGGCGTCGACGATGACGACGCCGACGACACAGGCTGATGATGCAATTGCGGCGGCAGCGGCTGCTGCTGTTGCGATGATGGCGACTGTTGCTGTTGCTGCTGCTGCTGCTGCTGCTGGGCCCCACTGGTGGCGGCGCCTGCTAGGCTCTGTTGCTGTTGTTGCAATTGTTCTTTGGCAGCTTTCTGTTTTTTGGTTACTGGCGGCGGATTTGTCGACAGCATCATGGCTCGGATGCGTCGCTGTGCAGACTGAAAATGGGGCAGTACATTAGCAAGGAGTTAATGTTGTGTGTAAACACACTTCCTACCTGTACGCTGTAGAATGGTCCGATGATGTGTACCGGTGTCTCCTCATCGCCGCCAGAAGGCGGTGCCAGGGCATGCTCCGGCAGCTTAATCACACTGCCCGTCACTCGCTGCAATTCGCGGACATTTTGGCCGCCCTTGCCAATGATGCGACCCACCTAGAAAGGGAATCGGGAAAGGTTTAAATAGGGATGACTAAAGGAACAAAGCTTGGTAAAGACATATCGTTGGAAGCAGGAAGTTGCCTTAAAAGCTAAATATCGCATTGCATATTACCTGAGAGCTGGCCACCAGCAACTCGACAGTGAGACGTACATCATCCGTACCGCACATGAAACCCTCTTCGCGCATCTTCTCGAAAATCATGTACTGCGCCTTCCACTGACCCTCCGGTGTGCCAACAATCGTTACCTTGCGCTCCGTTTGTTGGTCCAGCGGCTTGTCGGCATCGAGAGGTGCTATCTTGAGGGATGCGTTCGAGAAGCGCATAATGCTACGAATGTGGGAGCCTTTGGTGCCAATGATGGCGCCAACAGCATTATTCGGTATATAGAGATAGGTTGTCTCCTGTAGGTCGTTGGGAAAGACTGGCGGCACAACGCTGGCCGGTGTCTTGGACATGGCAAAGCTTTGACACGAGGGGAACGGCATGCTCGTATTAAAGACCATGCCGTTGCCCGGTGTCGACATCATTGCCATGGGATGGAGACCTGGAAACATGAGACTCTGCGGTGCCATCGCCTGCAGATCGTTCTCATAGCTCTGGCGCAGTTTGGTGCTGATCTGGTTCTCGGCACGCGACATATTCTCAATCAGACCCTTGACCGTTATTATGCGCTCCAAATTGAAGCTGTTGATGTCGTTGATCGAGCTGACGGTGATCTTTGTATCGGTATCCTGCATAATCCGCTTAATGGTATTCCCCGACTTGCCAATGATACGTCCAATCAGATTGTTGTGGGCCAGTATCTTTAGGCAAATTTCACTGCGAGGAAAAAGAAAAATAAAATAGTTTATAAGCAACAATAACAAACGAACTCAACACTCACCCCTTATTCGTGGAGAGGGCCTCCTGCTGCATCACCTCCAGGATGCGCTTGCAGGCATTGGTACAATTCTCCGGATTGCCATAGATCGTGATTGATTTCTCAAGGGAGCCGACATTCTCCTTGCGATGGACATCGACACGAGCACGGCTCTGTTGTGTGATCGTCCTGATGGTGCTGCCCTGGCGTCCAATGATGGCGCCCACCATCTCGCTCTGGACAAGAATGCGCAGCGGGAAGTCCGCCTGTCTGCCGGGGCCGGGCATTCCCGGATACGGGTTGCGCTGGTTGCGCTGGCTGCGCCGCTGGTTTTTATCCAGCTGCTCGGCATGCAGCTTGCTCCCCTCAAACTCGACACCGTTCAGACCGCCAGCAGCTCTGTGGGGGGAGAGAGAGAGAGTTGTCCATGATTAGTATTGATTTTGGGTTAGCTTCCCCTGAGATTCCCCTCTCCAACTTCGATCGGAGCCTGAACTTGCCTAAGTTCTTCACTTTCGATCGAATTTGGTTAAGGGTAAACAGGAAGTGGATAGGAAAGATTTGGATGATTTGAAAGAAACACTGAAAAATGGGAAGAGAGGTAGTACTAGGTGGCCACACAAACCCCATCCACCCCGGATCGTACATCTATATTATGAATGCAAATAAAGCCCCCAAAATACACGAGTATATATAATACATGTTATGTTAAGCTCAGCTCGACCTCGCTCCCCGAATCTGACATGGAGATGATATTATATATAACATATACAAAGAGGTTCCGAAACTGCGCTCAACACGAGACCCGACTCCAACATCATTGGATTATCGGTTCAGGTCTGGTGTTAACCCGAGATTCGGCTAGAGAGAGAGACAGAGAGAGACAAAGAGAGGGAGAGAGAGAGAGAGAGGGTTTCGGTAGGGGTAGTAAGAGATAGTAGTAGTTCTTAGATGATTAGTTTTTTTTGGGTATATACCTTTGCGCCTGCTCAGGATTTTCGAATGTTATATGTACTGTTTGAGTATTTTGATCCTTACTAGAAATAGCCTCACACTGTTTGACGATGCCATAGGGCTTCAGTAGCGGTTCGATGTCTTCGAATCGTGTTTGCATCGGTATGCCGCTTATTAAGATTTTTGATGTCGTAACACTGTGAAGAAAATAGCGTAAAAACACACAAGAACAAGAAAAACAAACAAAAACACAAAAGAAACAAAAATAGTAGTAGTAAGTAAGTAAGTTGTGGATAGTATGTAAGTAAGTAAAAGTAGTAGTAGTAATAATAGTTAATTGTCAAAAAAAAAAAACAATAGGAAATTTTCAGAGTGTGAAAAGGCAGGGGGGAGAAGCGGTAGAATGGGGAGAAAATGAAGTTGATAAGAACAAAATTATGCGAATAAAGAATAAAGTTTTAAAAAAGACAAAAGCAGTCGGTTAAAAAGAGAGTTTCGAGAGAGCGAGAGAGAGAAAGAGAGCAGCGCAACTAACATCTAGAGAGCGATTTGAGCGAGCGAGCGTGAGAGTATTACGAGTGAGATCTGGGTTTGGATTACTTATGTATATAATATGTATGCAGATAATACTTTTTTTTTTGACAATGGCGAGAATTGTTGTCTAGTGTGGCAGAGACAAAGAGAGAATCTAAAGGACGAAATAATAATCTCCTTAAAATTCACACTAAGGATCAATTATCCTTTAAAAACCATTTAAAACATATTATATATTTAAAATGTAAATAAAACAAACTATTTCAACTATTATTTTGTCCTCTAGTGATTTATGGCATACGATACCCAAGATGTGTGAGTGTTTATTGGGTGTGTGGTCTTTGTGGGTGTGAGCAATACAAAAAGGTAACATTCAAAGTGAAAAGCATGGCACAAAGAGCAGGGCGAGAGAAGTAGAGAAGTGATTAAGTGCGTGATTATAGGATAATAGGAGCAGTCATTGCAACTACGAGCTTTTAGGGATAGACTCTCAACCCCCGAGAAGTAGATGCCCCCCTTAAATAAAATTTAAAGATCCATGGTTGTTTTTTCAGATACAATTCAAACTAACTTTAGAAAATTTCTATTTTTTCTGAAAAACCAAAGACAAAATTCAGATTAAGAATTCCTGTTCTTCCAAATCCGACAAGTTTTAACATGAAATCTGTAGAGAAACTTCGCTCAACAAATCTTGAAGAATTTCCATTTTGTTTGATTTTTGGCGAAAATGTTACTCCCCGAATTTGGGGCTCACAAACACATCCTGTTGTCATAACGGCAATGCAATCATGACGCGGGAAGATCTGATGCTGATGCCGATGCTGCTGCTGTTGTTGTTGATCTTCCAAGAGACCAAAGAAAGACGAGGAGAAACGAAATGAGAGCGAGAACGAAAACAAGCACGAGAGGAAGGAAAGGAAGGCAGACGACGCCTGGAATGTTGCACATTTAATATCGTGTTTATATTTCTTGGAAGTAATTTCACTCCAGTCGCCGCCGCCAACTTCTCAAAACAACAACAACCATAACAATAATAGCAAAAGCAACAAGGAGGAAAAACAAAAGGAAAAAAAACACACACAAACAACAAACAAAAAAGGAGAGCAGAGAGTGGAGACTGAAGAGTAAAGAGAATATAGTGTGGAGAGAGAAGAATCGTGGAGCTACGTCTGCTGGACTTATTTCGTGTTCTCCCATTCTCTACCATTTGCTGTTATTGTTATTGCTTTTTTTTGGCTTTTGTGTGTGTTTGGCACTTTTTCTTAATTAACAGTTTCAATTCTTCGATACTCAAATTCTACACACTCTACACCTCTCCACTCTCCACTCTGCGATCTCTCTTTCATGAATGATCTTGTTAATTAGCTGTCGAAAGTAAATGTCAAACTGTGATCGAGAAGAAATCTACGTTTATGCGGGAATCAATTCGCAAATTCCACTATTTAAACGTTTATTTGTGAATTTTGCAATTTAAGTTGTGTTAAAATTAACTCCCTTTGACAGTTTTACTCTATTACTTAATGTTCCTATATTTATAGTTAAAAAAGTGTCAATTTCTTTCACGGAATAAACTCAGCTTCCAGGCGCCATCCCATATGACACTAAAACAACTCAACTCAACTGGCGCCCAACCCGTACGTCCGTCTCCGGTTACCAAAGATGGATTAAATACAACTTTTCTGGGGAGAAGTGATGTTGCCTGGAATTTAAACTAGTTTTAAAGATTACTTCTTTGCGCTGTCTAGATCTAGCTATGGGGAACTGCCTGTCGTAGTTTACACTTCATTTTTTCGTAATATAAAGTGAATTATCCTCAACGAGATGGCGAAATATTTAACAATAGGACCATAAAATTCTGTTGAATTATAGGGATTATCCAAGTTATGGCATCTTTAACACCATCTGCCTTCTACGAGTTTGGACGGATAAGAGAAGGAAGGGCAGGAGCAAGTGGAAGATCAACGCATTCCGGCATTCCGGCATTTACATGTTCAGAGATAGTCTCTCCTTGTTCCTCTTATTTCATTCAGTATTCTCTTTAGTATCTCCCTACGGTTACCCCCTCTGGAATTCCCCACCCACTGTCCGGTTTTCGTACCCTTCTGGAAGAAGGCTTCTTAGCTTTCCAGGAGATTTGGTTATCAATATTAGCATTTAAAAAGTTAATTATTTAAGACATTAATAAAAATAATTTAAATAATAAATAATATTAACTGAGCCTTAAAATATTTCAAACTCTGGAAAGGGTATTTAAAAACATCAACTTCTGCTATAACTATAACTTATACAGTTTGTTTATGGCTGTGCACACATTTCTCAGGCTATTGCTCGGCCTGTGGCGCTTTTCCAGGAACCGAAAGGCGAAACGTAGAAACGTGGTACGCCAATTCTGCCACCGTTTGCTATTTTTCTTGTTTCCTTTTTCTTTTTTTTTTTTTGCGATCTTGGATTCGTTGGAATTGGACATATAATATGAGCGTGTGCATATGCATGCTGCAGTGACTGTCAAACTGTTGTGCCGGCTAACTGTAATTGCTGAGCATGCGTCACATCTGTGTTGTTGTGTTGGTGTTGGTGGTGGTGGCGCTGGCTTGTGGTGTTTTTATTGCTTTTTGTTTCATTTTCAGACTAAAATCTCCAATGTATGCAAATAAATGTCAAGTTGCAGTTCGTTGACGTTGGGTTTTTTGTGGTTGTTGTTGTTGCTATTGTGCTAGGCCTGCATCCAATGAAAGAAGAGAGCCCATCGCTTTCTCTCTCTCTCGCCTGCGCTCATTTGCTCTCGCTCTCTAAAGAGAGAGAAGTCATTAACCAGTAGAATGTGCAACAATTTTACCTTTCTGGTTTGTTTTGTTGTTGTTGTTGTTTATGCCGACATGTGACCGATTCTAAGCAAATGACCTCTGCACACAGCCAGACACATGCATAAACAAGCACGCTCTCTTGCTGTTTTTTTTCTGTTATCAATGCGCGACCTTTACATACAGTCTGGGGAACGTTAATAGCACTTTTCATGACTGGGTAATGCAAGTTATTTTAGTATGTTAGTCTAACATAAAAAAACGTAGCTGTTTATTTACCGATAATACCCGAATTTAATTTTTTTTTAAATCTTGGGAAGACAAATAATAACAGTATCTCAAATACGTATTTATGAATAGAGATCTATAGTTTTGCCCGCTATTGTGCTGGTGCCGGGAATGCACCCACACAGACATATGCATATTGGCACGCACACATGCCTCCCACAGATACACACATGCACATCCAATCCAATCAATACAACGCGCAGTGGCGGCGACGCAAGCAGCGCAGTCGACACTGTCGGCGCCGACGCGTATTTATTTTGGTTTCTTTTTGTTGTTTTTGTTTTTGTGCTTTTAGCTTCTTTTCGTTCAACTTTTATCTCTCGCATAAAAAAAGGTGGCGCTCAATGCACTCACACACACACACATGCACTTTGCATTGCTTTATCAAGAGTGTGTGCGTGTGCATGTTGCTCTTGCTTTCCTCCCTCCTCTTTGTTGTTTTTTCTTTTTGTATAATTTTTATGAATGAAAAAGTCGGATGTGCTCTGGCTCTGCCTGCCCTCTCTACCTCCCTCTCCCGTTGTCTTTCTGTCTCTCTTTTTTATATTGCAACTTTATTTTTGTCCCATGAATTTATGAATAACACATGCATGCACCACACACAGATTAATGCTGCATGCTGCTGAATGACGCATGTGCCACAATACTCATGAACATTCATGAGTACATAAGGCATAACATAACATAAATGTTTCTTGTTGTTCCATTTTCCAGTGGAATGGCATTCCACAAGTTGCTGACACATACACACACACACACACACACACAAGCATAGAAACGTACGCCACACACTGCAGTACTGGACTAACGTTAGTTTTTCCCCATTTGTTGGCGTTTTCTTTAGTTCTCGTTCTCCTTGCATTTTATTTGCCGAGCTTATCTACACCCCTTCCCCTTTGGCCCCTCCTCCGCAAATGGCTTTAGGGGGTACACTTTGCAAAAATAATAAACAATATATAATTACAAACTAACTAAATAGGGAGTTAATTCAACAAGGATTTAAGGATCCTATATACCACAATATTGAAATCTATCAAAACCTACCTAAATGGAAAGGAAAACACCTTAAGAATTTGATTTGTCAACATACGGAATAGAAAAACTTGTTTTCCAGCTTACAGCAGCAAAGGCCGGGGAGGTGTTGCTGCTTATTGCCGTTTCTGTTGGCAGTGGCTTGACCCAAATTGGTGTGTTGATGGTGTGTTGGGCACCGCCTTCCACTACCCATTGCCCACTAGCCATTGCCACTATACCCCCCGACCCGGGTGGCCATTACCACACCCCCGGGTGTGCCACAACAACACCTTGTATGTGTGCTACAGTGAAGCCTCACGCCGACACTTGTCGCACAATGCATTTTCCAACAATGCGAATTCGTCACCTTTGTCAGCACCAACCCAACCGAGAGGGGAAACACGACCACAGTGGCAGTCAAAATAATAGTGACACAACTTTAAAGCAGGTTAATAACCTTCACCATAAGATCATAAATGTGCATTATCAGTACACAATCATATCTATTTA
>JAEIIM010010648.1:0-17786 GCA_018874515.1 Drosophila greeni | reverse complement strand
TTTTGAGGTGCATTATGGGGTAGCTTCGTATATTATACCCTAATTCTAAATGAGACGTCACAAGACGTCTTTCGTTTCTTTCCGTTTAATTTTGGAAGCTCACACAAATATCCGAGCTCTTTAAATAACTTAAACTTTCCCATTGCGTTATTTAATAACTATATCCCTAATTTAGCTTAATTTACTGTGTCTTGGCTCTGGGTGCCTAAATAACTTAAATTTGGGCTCTTTCTTCGAAAGAAAGCTGCTGTCCCATCAAGCCAGACATTTGCATATGAAATGACTAACCGGAAGCTAACCAACTCGTAACTTCGTTTAACTCTCCGTACTAAGAGGGGCTTTGCACAAATGCTGGAGGAGTCGTTGCCACATTTGCCATTCCTTATCACCCTCTGGTTGCCTGGGAAATCCTAGCCAGAGCTCCGATGACTTCGGTCCTCGGTTTTGGTTACGGATTCGGTTTCGCCCAGAGCTACTTGCGATGCCCTTAAACGAATTAAGTAGAGCTTATGCCCGGGTCCCAGCAGTAACTACTTAACTGAGCAAAAAAACCCGGGCGGCCATTAACTTTCAGATTTTGTGTGAGCTTTTTTCCACTGCCTATGGATATGGATGTGTGCCTTGCTTGACTCCAACTCCTGTTGCCTGCGCTGTGTGTCTCTCTCTTTGTGCCGCCCACTTACTTATTAATGAGCGCTCCCTCACACCTTCGCACTCACTCACTCTGGCAAGCGCAGATTTCAGGATGTACTCGCAGCATTTGCACATTGCGCCAGGACATTTTGTGCCACGTGGAGCAGCCCCGATGCCTACGCAGATATCTGAGCGCCTGGCCGGCAATTCCGAGCTCTGCTCACATACAAACAACTGAGTCGCACACACAACACAGTCGACAGGACACACAAATGGAATACACACAGTCCTGCCATCGCGCTGCCATGCCGCCCACAGCAAAAGGACGAGCGGCAAAGTTTTTGCGGCTCAAATGGGAAAAAATCTACCATGCAAAATTTTCAAAGGAAGCATGAACTTTAAATACCCTTTATTCGGAGTCCGAAAAAGTGAAGCATTTTAAACCTTAAAAGCTGACTGACTAAATAGGCTTTAGCTAAGTCTCTTTTAAAAATCAGGTTAAGGTATATCTTAATATTAGCATATTAAATAAATATATCTACGTTTTTTGTAGACTAAAATAATAATAATATGTTTAATGAGGAACAAAGTATAGTATATCCTCAAGTAGGGTACTCAAAATATGAGAACCAAAAAGAAAAGGGAAACGCAAAGCGAGTCTTCCACTTTTTATTTAGTTTCAGCTTTTGCCGAGTCCTTTTTGTACCCTTCCAGGGTATCATAATCTTAGTCAGAAGGTTGCAACGCAGTAAAGGAAACATTTCCGACCCTATAAAGTGCATATATTCTTGATCAGCTTCAACAGCCGAGGCGATCTAGACTTCTCAGTCTGTCCTTCTGTCCGTCTGTCCGTTACTACTAGTCCCTCAGTTTTAAACTTATATAAATGAAACTTTGCAGAAAGTCATCTATAGTTGGAACGGGACGGATCGGACCAATTTATAGCTGCCATAGGAATGTTTTTCAATAATTTAATTAAATTTGATTGATATGATCCAATTGTAATCTGTAAGGGTATACAAGCTTCGGAGTGCCGTAGTTATCTTCCTTTCCTGTTCGCTTCTCATTTTCAACGGAAAGTTTCAAATGTGCAACTGTTGAGTATTTATTAGAGAGCCCCATAAGCATGAATGGCTTTTGTGGGAGCGTGCGAGGGTGAGCAGGTCCCGGAGGTCAGGTGGCTGGCTCGTGGGCTCCCTAGGGGATTTGCGTTTGAATACAATTATAGCGAATGTATTCATGCGCGCAGTGGAAAGTTCGAGGCGAACTAATCAAGAACCTATAAATAGTTGCCCGGTTCCCACGAATTCAGATAAAATTCAGGTGTTTTCTGGTATTTCACGGCACAGACTCTGAACTTGTAGACCGTGCGGGCAGCTGGAGGTCTGAATCAACTTTCGTGTTTATGCCTTCGGGCAGTTGGCAAGCAAATTAAATATTTAATAGCAAAAGTTGCAGCCTTAAATTGTGAACTCTTTAAAGATGGGGCAGTATATAATTTTGTGTTTATGATTCTAGGTGTTGTATGAAAACAGAACAGGTACATACTTGCTTTCCAAGATTATTTTCCTAATATATCAAGTATTAATATGCTCTAGTACTGAAGCCAAAGCAAATAAACTGTGACTCTACTTGCTTGCAGGTCCTGCGTAGTTGTTTCGTTATTTTAAGCCTGAATATTTAAATAGCCATTTTATTCGGTAATTTCTTGAGGATGCTTGGGTATAATTAATTTCGGTGTTTGTATGGCAAACACAAAGATGTAATATTATTATTAATTTCGTACTGTTGGTTAATACTTTTGGATGCAACAAAATGTAGTCTTTACTTAAAAATAATACAGATACTAAAAAGTAAATAAAATAACATAATAAAACAGACATTAAGGAGTAAATAAAATAACATCGTGTTCATTGAATTTTCATCATTTGTTTATATTATTTTCCACCATCGCTCACCACCCTGAGTTGACACACAAATTCATTTCATTTCACCCTGAACCTAAAGGGAATAAATCAAGTCAATGCCACCAATTACTAATCTATTTGCAAGTCACTGAGCTGAAATGCTGCCCTCATCTCCTAAGCCCCTAAATCTGTCAGGGGACATTTTCATTTGATTTGCAAATGAATGAATCCTTTTCAATTCTGGTTAACTGACGCTTTTCAAAGCGAAATCATTTGATGCGCCCTTGTTCAGTTTCGTTCTTTCATTTCGTTTTTGTCAATTAACTAGCAAATGTCAAAGCGAAATCACTTAAAGTATTCAATTACGAAATGTAAAACAACGCGGTCCCGAATAAAAGAGATGAAAACGCTGGGGAAACCAACAAGGCGAAATGCGAAGTAAAATGAAATAAAAATGCGGACAAAATGAAAGCTTGCACCAGTTGGAGGCCGACAGGGGCGGAAATAGCGTGAGGCAAGTGCAGCGATGGCAGCAGCCACTGTAACAACAAAAACAACGACAACAGGTGGCATGCAAGTGTTGTAAATAAAGCTATATAGTAGCCTAACTTGGTTGGTTTTTATTAAGTTGACATTTAGAGAAGAGATATTGGGGCGTCGCTTAGATATCACTGTAGATTTTGGTTTCATTTATAAAATTCTTTATATAAAATATGTATGATTTATAAATTATTATGTAATGCTTTACAAATCACATCTGATTTAATGTCCGTGGTACATCGAACGCGACCTAAGCTCGGCATTGAAAAGGGTAAATTATCTTTTCAACAGCTTGGCAAAGAGGTTGGGATCTTCTGATAACATAAGAACACTTAAGAGACAGCACCCCGACCTCCCAGACAGGGTTTATTCAAAGTACATCACAAATAACAAGATAAATAATACAAATCATGTGAAAAAATAAGACTTATACTCCATCATAAGACAATTATGGAATCACTGTAAATAAAAATAGTATAGTATAGTATAGACTTAGTTGTTACAATTCAAAAAAAGTTCACTAATCAATTGATGACATACTTTTAGACACCTTTTTACATGATTTTAAAACTCTAGATACTCGAAGCTCCCCCGAACGTATCTCCATATCTTTTTCTGTTAAACTGTTTACTCATTTTCTTTAGTTTTATTAATTTTGTTTAGTTCGATTACAATTAAATCAGCTAACTGAACACCTTTTGTTAGCCAGAGTGGGCAACACTGAGAGCTCCCGCTGCTGGCATATGTTACAGCTGCTGTCAGCGTCCGCTGGCTATGGCGTCTGCTGGTGTTTTCTTCCTTCAATTTATTTCGCCTGTCGCTATTCTCGCGCCTCTCCTTCTGCCACGTCCTGCATCGTCCTTCTGGCCTTAGAATAAATATTCCACCCACTCTCAACCCCTTTCGACTACTCCCTGCCGCTCCCTCGCTGCGTTTATACAAATAATTGTTTTTTGGCGAGCCAGCCACGAAGCTTCTCGCTGCACTTTTTTGCAAATAAAGCCAAAGTTGTTGCCGCAGTTTAATCTTTTTTCGTCGTCGTGATTTCAGAAGCCGCAGGACAAAAAGGGAAGCGGACCCGGAGAGGTAGCTGCTCCAAGAGCGAGGGAACCTGGGCAAACAGGTCAGGTGAACGGCTTACAGTGGGTAGGATGCTCGGGATTCATTGAAAGCATTTCCGCCTGGAGGCTATTACCAAGAGTTGTTGTTGGTATAACTTTGAAAGTGTAATTTTTTGGGCATCCTTTTTCTTTTTACGAACGAATTTGATTGGTTTTTTAATACTCTGGGACCTGATTTTTAAAGATTTTTAATTAGATTTCATTGCTTTTTCTCTATTCTCGTTTCAATTTACTCAAGGTTGGGTCTGCAGGAGCATTCAGAATCCCACAATTTACATTTCGATAACATTTAAGCTATGGTATTATTCCCGAAGTCATTGCCGTTCACTTATAAATATTTACTTCGCCTTCATGTAACCCATTGTGCGCAGGGGAAACAGGCAGTTGTTAACTCTGATTTAATGCAACGTTGCAGTGGCTGCTGTAGCTACCTGCTGCTTTGTGTGCCCGCCCCTTCCGCCCACTATCCTCTGGTATCTGTGAGGTTTTCCTTGCTCAACAGAAGTGGCTACGTGCTGTGTTTGCGGCGCCCGAGATCCGCCTGGTGGCAGCTGCAGGCTGCTCGTTGCTCTGGTGCTGGGATGCAGGGAGGCCAGGATGCTCGGATGCTTGGATGCTACGTGATGCGGTCCTTGTTGTGGGTCTTTAATGGGTTAATGGCGCCAGCTGCATTCTCGAGTGGCGTGGGGCATTGGCATTATGATAAATACACTTTTGGGCGGCCACTGAAGCTCCGGGAGCGAATGGACTTTTAAATTACCGGCTGCCAGCGGCACGAAATGAAAGTTTTAGACGGGTCCAGGGCCGTCCTGCCCTTTGGCTATTGAATCAAAGCACATTTCCGGACAGCAATTTGCTCAATTGTGGCAAAAGTTTGCCGTCGTTTGCATAAAATGCTCGTAAGTTGCAAGTGCTCGCCGGGAGGATGCAGGAAAATGTTCCGAAAGGTGGAGATGGAGGGCGGGGGCTAGAGAGCTGGGCTGGAGGGCCGAGGACTGGGAGACAAAAAGTTGCAAGACAAAACCACAGAAAATGTGAGTTGCCTGCCGCAGACAATGTGCAATCTGTGCCAGGCACATGTCATCGGCACACAAATTCGCACACTTAGCGAGTTTTTCTCAAGAAATACTTTTCGAAGTCCTTGTTGAACTGATTTCTTATGGTAACTTCTATTTAATGGTTTTTCTTCTCTATTTTCGTTTTTAAATTCTTCTGAACGTTTTAACTTTCAAATTTATTTGCGGTGTACATAAACATGCACAGTGTATGTACAGTGGCATCCACACATATAAAAACAAAGGGACACCGGCAGCAGGATGTCAGCTACAAAAACAAGGCGCTACAATGAGGCAAGTTAAGGGCAAAAGGGAACGAAAGCAGAAGCTGGGAAAGGATCAGGAATGGGAGCCGGGAGAAAAACTATAATGGCAGCCTTGAGGGCGGCCCGGGCATAGGGCGTAGGGCGGCGGATGGCGGACGGTGGGCGTGGCAGCACACAACTTTAATGGTGTCAGTAATTGTTAACTCAAGCGACGTTTATTTCCTGTGCGAGTGTGTGCGTCCTTGCTGCATACTTTGTGGCGCTGCCATTATATCGCATGTATCTTCTTTGCTCGGCACTTTAACGCAGCTGTAAAGGATGCAGATGCTACATATGCGAACAAAGCAAATAGGGAAACACAAGTCAAGTGTCGTGGACGCCGCTCCCTCGGCACAGAAAAAGTGGCAACTTAATGTTCTTTGTTGTGGCGTTTGTGGGAGTAAATTACGTATACGCCATGTGTTGGACGTACTTTTAATTTGCTGCTGGAGGAAAATTAACTGGAGCCGGTGCCGCTCTCAGAAGAATTTAATTAACACTTAACCTCCGACCGACAGACTTCACCCGCCTGACACAGATGCCACATCCGACCCAGTAACCCGGGCAGCATTTGTCAATCTCGGTGTCAAAATTAAATGTTCAGCGTGGAATGCCCGGAATGCTGTTGCTGCTCCCACTGCCGTTGCCGATAACAACAGTCGTTATAAATTTGTCTAGACGTCTTTGTCTACTCACATGACAGCACACTCCCGCAACGCCCACAAAAGTCAGCGGTTCACGTCGGGACATCAGCCAGTGACAGGACTCATTGTCCACCCATGGCACTGGACATTTGGGGATGGCTGGGCATTTGGCTGGCGATGGCGAGCCATTTGTCCGGCTGCCACATAAAAATTGTTTTAAATTAGTTGTTAATTTAACCACTCCGCCAGCTTTCGGCCATGGCCAGTTGCTGGTGCGGTTCACCATAGAAGACGCTTAATGGCACTTTTTATGGTGTCACGAGGGAGGTTAGTTGGCTCGGAACTGGGATAATCATTAGCTTGGTCTGGCATTAAGTGAGAAAGCTGTTTTATGGGGTAGTAAAAAGTTAGAGCATTTGAATAAGAATTATTCGCCTTTTAGGTACAATTTATAAAAAGGAGGTTTATGTTATACTAGGGTTGTGTTAACAGAAAGAGATAGGTTTTAAGGTAATCACTATTGTGTGCAGAACACAAAGATTGTTTGGGACTACAAGCTAGGTGACATCTAGAAATTGGCAAGATATTATAAAAACTTATACCACAAATAGCAAGGAATCTAAGGTTTGTCTTACGGACTCTAAGAGTCCTGGCCATTAACTAGAAATATAATATTCATTTACCTTAATTGATTAAGTATTCCTCTAATACTCCCTAATCCCATTGTATGCTCATTTGATCCTGACAGGCCACAGTGGTTTTATGCGCTTATGTGCGATTCCATGTCCATTGACTTTTGACTACAAATTGACTTCATTTGCCGAATCGAATGTTTCGCATTTGATTTATAGACAAGCCACAACCACAGACGCACACTCGCAGACCCCGAATGCCCCACGAACACTCTTCGAATATTATCTGTGGTCTTCCGAGTGATTAAGCAATAAATATACAAGTTGACAGTAAATTATTAACGGGGAAATGGAAAAAGAGGGAGACAGTTGCCAAACGGAATCAGCTTAGGGACCCAAGTCCGACTCCCGCTCCTCGCCGTTACCGTTATCGTTATCCCGGACCCGGACTCTCTTTTGCCGAGGCCAGGCACGTAATCCTGGTAAATATTTGAGCAAATATTAAAAGTAGAACAAACTTAAAACGTGACACATTTAGGGGAAAGCAATCGAATCTTTTCCCTTGCCGCGGGGAAAGGATGTGTTCGGCCTTCGTTCGTTTTGAGTTTGACTTTTCTGTGTCAAAAGTGGACCGTAGTGACATAATTTCTGCCCGAATGGGTGGCCATAACTGGAATGCAATTCAAAAGTCATTTCAGCATCGCATTCCCAGGCTCTAACAAACATTTGTAGGCGACACTTAAATGGCGAGAGGGAGTCACAGGGTCCTGTCTGTACGGGTATCTGTCTGCGTCTGAGTTGGGATCATAAACGTAAAACGCTTAGCACTAGAGACAAAAAGGACTCACATACATCCGCCTTCCTCCACCCACGCACACATAGAGAGCGCAACAATGCCGCCAAATGAAACAGCAAACAAAAAAGAGCAAGAGGCCTGGCGAAAAAAAACATGGCCATAACAATAAAAGCACAACAATAAGCAGTAACAACGAGGACAACATCGCTGAGCTCTATGTCATGAGGTAACACACACACACACCCACCAACCTGTGAGCCCGAACACCACCAGTGCTGCGCCAGGACATTAAAAAAAAGCCACATCAAACAGTTGAAACACCTGAGGCAGTACCTAAAAATTTGTGGAAATCATTTGTCGTAATCAACAAATATTTAATTGTTCGCATATTTAATTGTTTGAGATTTTTATACACCTTTGGCGCTCTAGGGGAAGATCAATAATAATATATTTTTGTTAGTTTTTATTTCACAATTTGTTCCTTTAAACCACATTTAGATCGATGTACATGCATTTATAGGTTTTTGTAAGATGTAAAAATTAAACAAAATTTAGCAAGGTGTTCTAGTAAATTATAGTATAAACTTTTGTTATTTTTTATTAGTGGCTAATGCTTAAATTTACAAAATATAAAAGTCTGCCTGAGTTCTATCGGTTTAATAGTCGTTTCGACAGACTTACGGGGAGGCAATGCGAAGGATCCGGACCCAAGGAGCGGATGTGGGAGGAGACTTGTGGCCATGGCGCTGCCAAGTGTAGCAGATTAACGGAATGTTTGTTAAATGGCGCACGGCTGGGGAGGCAGCATTGGGGGTGGAGGACGAAATGGCGGCAGGACCTTTTGCAGGCGCGACTGTGGAATGCCGTAATTCTCATAATTTGGACTGACTCTGTGGCATTGTGTGCTCCCTCCCCCCCTTGGAAAACCGAATACCCTCCCCTTCCCTCGGGGAATAGACAAAGCAGACACTAATAAGGCTGGCAGACTCACAGAAAACTGATTTTCCGCCACTTTCCTGTAAGCTCCTAAAATTTTAAATTCCACAGCTTAGTCGACATTTTAGCTAATTAAAAAAGGAAATCAAACGGAGACCGAGTCTGTGTGTGTGTAAGGACGGGAATCGAATCGAAAAAAGGACAAGGCACACTTTTGCCGTTGAATATTTTCATTTGCCTAATGCTCCTATAAGCCGCTTAGCTGCTTATGTTTCGTCTCTTTCGGTTGTGCACACCCGAGGGCCAAGTGTGTATGTGTGTGTATTTTGACATTGATGGCCGCTGGGAAAGGTACTCAAAAAGGGCTTAAAAAATCAATGAATTGAATCAAATGTTGTCAATAAAAAATACTGGCAAAAAAATAATAATTGAATTAAAAATTGAAGTTATTTATAGTTGAAAAGGGGTTTTTCCATTTGAAACATTAATACTGTGGTTCAAAAGAAAACAGAGCAGAGGCCTTGAAATACCGAACTTGTTTCAGATTATTTTTATTTAAATCGGGGCTTGTGTATTTATGGCGTAACGCCTCAATTCACTTGAATGACTCCATAGTTGGGGGAATGCCGCCCAAAGCAAAAGCACAATTCAATTCATAAGTGAAATCGGACAAAGGCATTCCCCGTATGCGGAGGAGAGACTACATATATGTGTACATATTTATACACATTTTCAATTGATTGGCCGTCAATTTCATTTGCCAAAGTTGGCTGCGTTCGAAGGCACCAATATGACAGTCCCAAAATAAGGCTAAGGATATCTTAATGTGTATACGGGGTGCCGTATATAGGGCATGTCCGTGGGCATGATGAATTATTATTCTCACCCCGCTTACCGGCTGTCCCTTCACGCATCACGCATACGCAGCGTGTACTCAAATCCGAGTCGAGGTTGCTTGTCAGCATGTTTGTCCGCTGTCCGTTGGTCCGCAGGCCTAACCACAATCATTCATCATGCTGCAGCAGCAGCAGCACCAACAATAAGCAACAAGCAACACATTGTACATACATATGTGTACATACATATGTTTGGTTAGCCTGAGCCATTTCCACGCATTTTCCGCTCATTTTCCACCGCACTCCAGCCCGCCGCCTTTGACATCGATATGGCGTTGATACCACACACGTTCATCGACCGGAAATGGTTAATGTATTCTACGTATATTGTTTGCCCTTTTTTCCCTTCTGTGCACCCACACACGCAGTGCCAAAGCCCGAGTATTTGGAGTAAGCCGAGGGCAATTATCCTTGCCTAGCGAGAAGACCCAATCCCCAAATGTGCTAATCCATCAATACGACTCAACGGGAGCTTCAACACTTTGTCTTTATTTCTAGACATGGAAAACTGGCAATACTTGTAGCATACATCGTTGCCCCGTAGCGGAAGCTGCAACTTATTACAAGTCTTCAATAGCTTCGGTCTCTTGGGACGGGAAATCTATCTTGTGCTCCAGCTTTTGGGGAGTTTCATTATTTTATTTGGATGGAAACATTCACAGAGGCCATAGAATTATTTTGTTAGTAAAGTATAATTTACGATTCATTTTTAAACTTCAATCTAAACCTTTATATCTTAATAAACCCAGGAAAAAGGCATCGATGTTTTGTATGCTCTGCCAGCTCTATTTTTTACGCAACATTTCCGGAAAGTCTATAATAAAGTTAAATAGGGATCCATCCTTTCATGTAATTTGCATTCCTTTTCATTTTGCTATTTCAACAAGCTCCTTGTAATTTATTCATCTCTTGACAAATTTACCCAAGTAGACGAGACAAATTCGCAGCCATTAGAGAAATTCAAATATAATTGCCAGGCAAAAGTATACGACAACTGTGGGGCCATTAAAAATCGTTCCAAACAGCTTAGACGGCAAATTTTATTTTACATTTTTCTCTCATTATTTGCTCGGAAGTTGAACACGAATTATGGCCAATGCATAATAGCCATTAAAAGTTTTTTGTTTGCCAGACAAGCTTCCGGAGAAGCGCGGACGGGGAGTGGAAAACCATGAGCGGAAAAACCGAAATAAGCCAAGGTACAAAGCTGGGGGCTGGGAAGCGGGTGTTAGACCAAAACTTTTGCAATAATCATTTCGCTCCCTGACTGACTGTGGCTGTCCTTGGCAGGACAAAGCGCGCGCAGCTCGCAGGACATACATATCGTTCTATGTAAAACAAAAAGGAAACTGAATCCGGGCGAGGAAAGACCAACTCAGATAGAAAATTCAGCAGAGCGGAGCTCCGCAATTGCGCGACTGTCAATACAAAAAGCGAACAATTAGGTGGGGGCTCCGGCGGGGCTGGGAAAACCTGAAGGGCAGAAAATTGTGAGCTGACCAACTAGCTGCCGATGACAATCGACAATGGACGACGGCAGTGAGCACACAACGGCAACAGGCGCCTGGCCACGTAGCTACAATGTCCTTCTGAATTATTGAGCGCGCAACTTGTTGAAAATCCAAGGATTTCGCTCAGCGAGAAGCTGTGGGCGAAAACGGGGCCTCAGCTCAATGCACTGAACAACTCTACTGAAATTGATACAGAAAATTGTTGATTCAAGATTCATGGGTCTCCAAATTACCCGATTTATTTAATTTATCAGCGTTCTCGTTTTAAGAGCAAATGCGACTCAGTTGACTTTTAAATGAATTGATTTGTGGCGTTTTGTTTGTTTCTCTGTGTATATTTTATACACATTATCTTTGTGTGTGATACCTTAATTTACTCATTTCAACACAATGTTAAAAATGTACCAAGTTATTTCCCAAGGGAATGTTGCCTAGAGGAAAGCGAAGCGATGGGAAAAGCGCTGAGAAAAAAAAAACAACTGAAGCGCTGAAAACAATTAAAAAGTTTAAGGCGCTGCTGTCGAAGAATTCGCCAAGAAATGTTGATGAGTTTATGGCGTTTTAATTGCTCTGGGTCCAGTAGGCGTGAAGGTCCCAAAGGACGGGGACTCATCCCGGAAAGTGAAGCTGTAAAAACAGTAGTTGGAGAACATAAGATAAAAAGGAGCGTGCAAATCAAAAATAATTATTGTCGATATTTTAATAAACATATTATTAGCTTTACGAAGATGTAGTCAAGTTGTCAACTCATTTGTATGCTGTTATGTTGTATATATACCAAAAATTAACCTTTATTTCCAAAGATGTAAAGCCCACCAAATCTCAGTCACTTTATGTTTAAGGTTGTACATTTTATGGGAGACATTTCGCTCCCACACTCCCACATCAGTCGCAAGTGAATATTCGTTAATTTCATTGCATTTCCAACAGCAGCTCGCAGCTGGCTTGAATGGCAGTCACGTCGATATTGTATGGCCAATTTGTTCGTGACTAACACTTTCATGGGCAGTTAGCCAGGTCCTGTGGAGGGGCATTAAACTGACGGAGTTGCTCAAATTCTCAGTCCCTCAATCCTCTAGGGCAGTGAGAGCCTTGAAGCATGTCAATTGGGTATTGGGTGTACATACAGACTCTTAATCATTAATATTTGTATTCAGTGGCAGTATAGTTAATATAATTTTATATAATTTTATATTTGCAGAAAATGTTTCAATAGCAATGGCCAAACTTTCACGACGGACCTCGTCGTCTGCAGCAACGCCTTCAAGAGCCACCACAGCGAGCACTGCTAGTACAGCGGCCACATCGGTTGACCCGAGTCATGCCACAGGCGACACGCAGCAGGAGCCGGAGCACCAGACAAGGACAAATCAGCAGGAGGATCATCAGGAGCGGAAACATCCCAGTCCGACAAATCAAAGTCCCGAGGAACATCATACGCAGCAGCAGCGCCTCGCCCGACGTGCCGCCAACAGCAGCGGTAACAAGCCCCAAGCGGCGGCGCTTGTGGACACCGGTCCCGATGTCCTCCATGAGCATCCAGCGCCATCACCGACACCGGCGGCGCTCTCCTATCACAATAATAACAACATCAATAGCAACACTGCCACGCCCGCTGCAACAGCTGCACCCGCTCCCACTCCCGCCCATGTCACGGCCACGCCGTATATGCCACTGCTGCCACCCGGCGAACGAAATCTGACAGAAGCGGAAAATGCGGCGGAGCGGGCTAGAATCAGGGAGGAGTTCTTTGCCACCTATGACGTGATGACGGGCGTAAGGATCGCCGCCACCCTAGGCGGTTTCTTTGGCCTGATGGTCTTCCTCATCGTGTGGAAGAGCCGGAGTAGCAGCAACGAGACGCTGAAGGTCCTCAAGGATCCAAAGATGGCGGCCGTAGCTGCGGTCTGCATGCAGGAGGAGGAGGAGCGCGAGATCCACGACGCCATTGTGGCCACGGGCATGTCTATATATCCGGATGAGTACGATGCTCTGGTGTACCGCCGGCAGCGCATGCTCTCGCTGGGCAATGTGAGTGCTCCGCCGCTGCTTAATCGCGGATATCGTTGTGGTTCTGTGGGTGAGTCTTTCAGTCCCGAAACTTAATCTAACCAATATTAACTAGTTTTTGAATACCTCTGAACATGGACTTGCTTTTCTAACCATTTCCAGGTGGAGTTGGTCCGAGTGTCCCTGTGGGCTACAGCTATCTCCTGGAGCCGCCGCGACGCTTTTCCTACTCGGCAATGTCGGGAGGCGCTGGACCGGGCTCCGGCCACGTGGGACGGCGCAAGAGCGGCTCGGAGTCGTCGCGAATCTTTAGCAACTATCCCATGGGCGGCAGCTTTGGCACCGACGACTATTTCGTGGAGACGGATGACGAGCTGGACGCCGAGGAGTATATGCCGCCAGGTGCCCAAGATGAAGCGGATCAAAAGCACCAGAGAACGGACTCCACTCGCAGCAAACAAGGATTCCTGTCCGTACCGATGGCGGTGAGTTGAAATAAATTTATTGCTAAATACAGAATCATTTAAAAATTGTCCTTAACTTAACTCAAAATAATTCCTTGGTTCTCTTTCTTTATTGTCGTCCGCAGGGTCACGACTCGCGGCGGAGCAGCGCCATGACCTGCTGCAGCACGGACAGCTCGTACCTGGAGCGCCGCACCTCCGCCTACATGGGCGGCTGCATGAGCAACCTGCCGCCCACCCTGCAGCGCAAGCTGTCGACGGCCTCCCGGACATCGAGTATCGACAACTGGGATTACTACTATCCTGACATCCAGGTGATCCAGCCGACGCCAAAGGCTTCACCCTGTCCCTCGGAGCGCAGTGTTCACGACTCGTCCAACGGAGGTGGAGGAGGAGGATCGGGATCAGTATCTGGACCAGTGTCGGTGTGCGGGTCACGGAACTCCAACTTGAGCGCGCCGAGCATCAAGCGGAAGCACAGCATCGTGTCCTACGATCCGGACAGTGCACAGGCGGGCCGCAAGCAGCAGATACACTCGATTAGCGCGGACACTGTGGACGTGTATCCCTACAACCAGGAGAGTTCCACCGTGGACCTGGCTCTGGCGTTGCCGCTGCCTAAGCCCGTGCAGTCGGCGCCACCCACCAGCGCCCAGCAGGCCTTTCACTTCTGCGACTCGCCTTCCGAGGAGCTCCGACTGGGCGTTCGGCGGAAGCTCACCCTGGTCGAGCTGCAGCGCAACGAGAGCAACAACAACAGCTTTCCGTACACAGCGAATGCAGCGGCTCCATCCGGAACGGCGGGCACTGCTCCCAACTCTAGCAGCATCAGTGTGGACAGCACGCCGGCGAGCCTGGAGAGGCTGAATGGCGGGGGCGGAGGAAGCCTGTCCATATCAACCTCCAACAAGCTGCCCGCGATCGGTAACAACAATCCGGAGAAGCGAGCCCCGCTAGCCTCACTAAGTTCCTTCAAGATCTCCTCGCTGGAGTGCCCCGACTCCGAGTTGCGCTCTCTGGACGAAGACTCGGTGTTCGGGGTGGAGAGTCCGGCGGACACGGACGATGACATGCAGCAGCTGAGCAGCGACAGCGAGGAGCAGGAGGCTCAGGTCCAGGCTCTTGCTCTGGCGCAGGCTCAGACTCAGGCCCAGAGCCAGATAGCTTCGATGCGGGTTAGTTCCGAGATGAAACCCAACCCGGCCGTGCCCCTGAAGCGGATGAGCATGAGTGCAGTGCCGTCGGCGGGAACGGGACCTCGGGGTGGTGCCGCCATGGTGGCAGCTGGAGGTGCCCGTCCCAGGAGGCCTCTTCTGCAGAGACACCGCACCATCGGCGAAACATCCAGCGATAGGGTGGCGCTTATCAATCAGCCCTTGCAGCTGCAACAGTTCCACATGGGCCTGCCCATCCAGTCGGAGGTGGCAGCTCCCCTGGAAACGCACTTCGGAGCCGTGGTCAGCCAGAGTCCCCCGCGACGAGGACCCCTCCTGCAGCAGTACAGCGATCCGCAAACGACAACGACAACCACAACAACCACCACTACGGAGGAAGACACCTGCTCAACGCTGAACACAGAGCTGGGACTAGTCGAGGTCGGGGCACCTCTGGGCGGGGGAGGTGGAGAGTCCGCAACGCACACGCAGTACAGCAGCCTGAATACGGTCATCAGCATGGGCCGGTCCACGCCTAGTCCTGTTCCTCTGACCAGCCGGCTGGACAATAATGCTGCAGCACAGCCCTCCCAGCAGCGGCCAGCTCAACTGCCAACGAACGCCACCCGGCTGGGGCACGATCCCTGCCCCTCTTCCGTGTCCGACTCGGTGATAACCACCCGGCACCAGAGCATCTGTGTACCCGCCTCCCTCAAGGATCTAATCCTGCGTAAAGGGTCGGGCCCCGGCAGCGCTGTGATTGTTTCCGCCAGTGGAATCAGCAAGAGTGCCGCCAACCTTGGCTGTGAAAGTGGCACACAGAACACAACGACTGCCACACCCGCCGTCATGCTAGAGCTTCCCCTGATCCGGCTGCCAAACGAGGAGGGTGAGGATGAGGACGAGGCGGTGGCAGAAACGGATGAGGCCAACTTGGAGCGGGAGGCCACGGCTGTGAGTGGCGAGAAGCGCGATCCCAGCTTGCCCGGTACTTCGCGCAAATGGTCCAAGGAGACACTCTTCTAGCCCAGCTGGTTTCCACTGCTCCAACGAAGGCAGTTCCCTGGCCCGGGCCATTATTTAAGAGCTTAGCAACTGACTTTGTACGCAAGGTAATGTGGAATCCACAGTGAAAACTCCCAAATTAGTCTACGATCAACTTTCCCAAAATTGTTTAAAACATTTTCCGAAAAATAACTAACTGGGATATTTATTATTTATTAAACCTATATATATCCTAGTTAGAGGATATTTCTATAATACATCTGGTACGAGTCTAGTTTTTCCAATAACAGTCTTCTTCTGAGGGAAAATTTCACTGTGATTCCGATAGTCGCATGATCTGACAACCAACTTCCTGGGTTGTCACTGGGGGGCGCGAACAATTGAGTATTTAGGCCTAGATTAGAAGAGTTAAATTAAGCGCATTTAGTCAAAATACATAAGTTAATTGGGTCGCTTCCGGTCCCCTTCCGACTGGCCGACTGAGGAGCATGAGGAGCTGCTGTAGAGCTACTATATACTACCTACTATACAATTAGTATGTACAGACGATCGGATGGATGGAGGAGGACGAGGGTAATAACGAACAGCAACCAGAACAACAACGTATTCGTACTTAGAGACTGTTGTCTATTATTGTTAATAGAACTCTACAAGTTAAGTAGTGATACTCGGATTTATTTTTCACACTATGTATCTTTAAAGCAGGAAATGCCAGTGTGCGATTATATATATTTGTATTCAGCCATACTAGGGAGAAGGCTTAAAACTTCTTTGGTACGTCGATCGCCGATCTTTCTACATCTCTCCAATTCTCACTCTCCCTGAAAGCGGAATGAAATCTCTTCTAGTGTCTTAAACAGCAGCCAAATACTTAAAGTATTGTAAGTTACAATTAGAAATTTTATAGATTGCACAACAACTGGGAAGCGTTTGAGATCCGGTTAACCTTGCAACAAACGTACTCTGACCGCAGACCTCAAGGACCGATGCCTGAATGTCCCGTGCCCGTAGCTAGACTTTCTAGAAACACCTTCGCATTTCCCCCGCTCCTGCCTGTTCAAACACAGATTGTTGGTGGATATAAACTAGCGTTAGAGAGTTACAAATCGAAATATAGGAGCCAATCCAAATAGATAATGAGTAAATAGAAAAAGAGTAAACGTAAACAATTTCCTAACTCATCCCACCTACGCATCTCTATTTTTCTATGAAGTGCTAACGCCAAGCTAAGGGAAGGAATGCAACCGCAACCAAAGAGAAAATTAAATCAAATAACTTGAATTATTCAAATCAAAATACACACATAATTAGTTGAGAAGATACCAGAGCGAGAGGATAGTACGATAGAGCTGCATTTTGAGGTATCCCTAGCCGACGATCCCCAGAGACTTTCTCACACGCCTGAGCCTCAGCCTGAGCCTGATTTGTACCTTTCCTATGCATAAGTATATGTAAGTACACGTATGTATGTACAAATCGAGCCCTATTTGAATATTTTTTAATACTAGTAAGTATTTTGTACGACGAGAGATCAACTCGAACGGCGACTAAGCAGAGCCTGTGCCACGAGCGCAGCGAACGGTATATCAAATAACACAAAATAAATATTTAATTGTTGGTTATATGCTGAAGAAAGTAAGAGTAAACGAGAACTCGATAATATTGTAATTGTAGCGTTGATTTAAAGTTTAAAACGGGAAAAGAAAAATATACAAATAAACGAAAAACGTAGCTAATTATACATACATATATATTTAAATAAAAACCAAACTTGTATAAGGCAAAGAGTAGCGGAACCAATTGTTAAACCTAAGCGTAATAAAACTGAGCTGTTGTATTAAATGAACAATAACAAATGTTGAAGGCAAAGCCCTTGGAAATGCACAGAACATTCAGTTTATAGGCAAAGTATAGTCTCGACCTCTCTCCCTCTTCACTCTCCAATTTGTTCCAGCGATTTCTTTTATACTTTTGTACTAACACCACCCTTCCCGGCCCGCCTTACAGAGACCGATTTCCATTTCCGTAAAGTGCATGATCCCGATATCTACATATATATGTACCTCCAGCAACTAAACCCGAAGCATAAAATTGATCAAATTGGTAAACGAAAGCAATTCGATGGAAAGGAAACCAAATATTCCGTAAAGAGCAGAATTATTAATGCAAGATTACTT
>JAEIIM010010588.1:0-13227 GCA_018874515.1 Drosophila greeni | reverse complement strand
ATATTTATATCGACGAAAATAGCTTCCTTTCTTATTAAGTTTTAATTCAAACAATTGTACAGAAAATTCCCAAATTGAACTCGCCGAGAATCGTCAAACGAATTATGATAATAAAATAAAGAAGTGAAATTAATTCAAATACGTATTTATTTTTAAAATCATATTGGATATTTGTCTACATTTGGTGTTAAGCGAATTCATCCAACTCGTCAGCGGCCAGGTTGTTCATCTGCAAGCGGATAAACAAATGTATTATTAAATTATTATTACTGATATTAGCAGAATTACCTCTTCGACTCGACAACAGATTTGCTCGTAGGGGCACTGGATCATGCGCAGCTGTACTTTTCTCTGGGCATTGCAGAGTTGTGAATCCACACATTGGCTTTGCTGATCATCGCCGCAAAAGCGAATGGAAGTTGCATGTCCGGTAGCCAGGAAGGCAGAAAGAACGAACAGGATAGCGAAAACCCAGCTTGGTGCCATGGTGCGAAGTAACGTCAAAATCAAGACTGCAGCGAAGAACGGCTGCGAGTGGTATTTAAACCCAGCCTTATCAGCCTTAATGTCGAAGGGTCAGTTAGTATTGAGAAAATGCCATAAATCACAAATGTAGCTGGAAAAAAGCCTCTTCGTTTTGATCTCCGTCTATGGTTGAGTCTTCAGAGTTGAACTTACGCTCTTTCAAAAACTACTTTACATACATCACACTAAAAGCTAACTCGTTATCGTTATCTAATGGCTGTTAGTGCATAACATAAGGGACATGATTTGAGTTTTAGTTTATTTGTCTCATAACCATAAAGAATGTATTTTCCGCTTAATTTAATGACAGTATGAAGATGACAAAGAATTTATGGAACATTTAACGATGAGCAAGTAATAATGTGATAAAACAGTGGCTAGCACATGCGATAAAGCATCTTGCGTTGCATTCTGTGCTGCAGTTCTCCGCGTCGAATCATGGTGTGGATCACCTTCATAACCGTACGCTCCTCGTACTTCTGTCGCAAGAAGTCCTAAAAGATCAAATGTATAATAAAAACCTGCCAAAACAGAGATATGGGTTGACATTACCTGCAGAATATTCTGCTCGGAGACTTGGGATCCAATGGCAAAGCGACGCTTGAGTTGCTTTTCAATGCGGTTAAGCTTATCCTGGTCCTCCTCGGTGGTGAATCCCTCGGCGCCGGCCAAGCTACCGGTCATGGCAGCGTCCAAGGTCGATACCTGGAAGAGACGAAGCGCTTCGTTCACGTGCTCATCGGTGGCAAAAGGCTGCAGGCGTATCTTGGCCAGCGACTCAGAGATGCGGATAACGGCCTCCAGCTGGCGTACGGTGATCGGAATGCTCATGCGCTTGTCGGCGCTCTTCTCCTGTTGACCAGCACCACTACGCATGAGGACATAGCGGCTTTTCAGCTTCTCGCCAGCAGCCTCGCTCAGCCTCGGACCGCAGTGAGTGCGACAATAGTGGATGTACTTCTTGAACGTGGAGAGCGAGATCTCGCCCTCGGCCGGCTCTGAGGGCGCCGACTTGTTAGAGCTTAGATGCACGTTGATGATGTGCTTGGCCAGTACGATGTCCCGCGTCTCATCGTGGACGTCCTTGACTATAAAGATCATGTCGAAACGGGACAGGATCGTGGGCATAAAGTCGATGTTCTCCTCTCCCTTGGTTTCGTCCCATCGGCCGAAGATGGAGTTGGCCGCCGCCAGGACCGAGCAGCGCGAGTTCAAAGTGGTCGTGATGCCGGCCTTTGCAATCGATATGGTCTGCTGTTCCATCGCCTCGTGGATGGCCACACGATCGTCCTCGCGCATCTTGTCGAACTCATCGATGCAGACGACGCCGCCGTCGGCCAGCACCATGGCGCCGCCCTCCATCACAAAGTTTCGCGTCTGGGGATCCTTCATGACGGAAGCCGTTAGACCGGCGGCACTTGACCCCTTGCCCGAGGTGTACACAGCTATGGGCGCCACCTTCTCCACGAACTTGAGAAGCTGTGACTTGGCCGTGCCGGGATCTCCCAGCAGAAGGACGTTGATATCGCCACGACGGCACAATCCGTCGGGCAGGCGCTTGCGGGAGCCCCCGAAGAGCATGCAAGTGATTGCCTTCTTGATGTCCCGCGATCCAAAGATGCTGGGCGCCAGCGACTGCGACAGTCGTTCGTAGATGTCATTGGATGCGGCAAGGCGTCGGAAGTGCTCCTCCTCGTCGCTGGTGATATTGCTGTAGCGGGAAATGGCGCCGGCGCCCTCAGAGTCCACGGAGATGCCCACCACGCGCATGTAGGGTGCGCGGACACCCACGACGGCTTTCTCGCGACCATCCCGGCGCGAAGGTTTGCCAACCTTGCGGATAGAGTAGATGCCCTGGATGAGCACCCGGTTGCCGGGCACGACGCGCTCACAGAGAGATCGATCGCAGAAGAGCTGCAAGTGTCGGGGAATCTCGCCTTGCGGTACAAAGTCGGGAAGCTCCTGCAGCTTCAGAGTCTGGAAATCAACGCACTTGCACTTGTCCGGCATGATAAAGAAGGGATCGAGCGGGCACTTGGGCCTGCCCGCTTGCTCCGTGCTGCACTTGCGAGGCAGAGCGTAGCCCTCCAAACCGGGATTCACCTTTAGGTTGGGAATCACTGTGCTGCACGACTGGCACATGATGGACATGCGCGTAGCCTTGGCACTAATTCCCGAGGCTGCCGTTATTATGCCAGCAATTTTGACCAGCTTGGAGACGCAGTCGGACTTCAGCTCGCGAATATTAGTGGGATTTGCATTGGAGCTAAGCAGGACCTGAATGTCCTGCATCTGCTCCTCGTGTTCCGGCCGCGGTGCTGTTATCTCGTCGGCCACCTCCCGGGCGGCCTCCTCAAAGATTTGCAAGTGCTCTGTTGGCTGCTTGTTTAACTTGTCCGCAAGAGCCTCATCGAAGCCTACGAGATCCTCCATCTCGATCTCCAGGAAATAGCGGCCATTGAGGTAGTTTCTCTTTAGGGTGTCGCTGCAAGAAGATCTTCCGTTACAGGAGAACTAGGGCGGGAAAAGAATTGACGCTCCTTACCGGTATTTATAGAAAAAGTTCTCTTCGTTGAAAGTGCGGATAAACTCCTTGTACTTCTTTTTCACCGCCTGCAGATTGATCTGCGCATCCGGCTGATTGTCGTTGCCGAAATTGTCCGAGAAGAACACACCCGCATCGTCGAAGCCCTCCATTTCAGTCGGTTAATATAGTTTAATCAATATAGTTTTGGTAGATAAATGCAACTTTCTGCGTCGCTTCTTTGGGTTTGATGCTTCTGTGTGCGATTTTTTGCCGCCAAAATTGCGACAGTGTGCCTGCTTATCGATCGCAAAAACATACCCGTTAATACCAGAAAACGTGATTTGTGGTATGGTCACAGGAACAAAATATTTTAGAATTCAGTTACGGAATGAATCTTAAAAATGTAAGAGTGGTAGCATAATATGTATTTGATTTATAATAGCTAGTTGGTTTTGAAAAAAAGCCAAGGAATTTATTTCTATAAAATCAGAGTGATAATGTGTGAAAATACTAATTAATTCGCAATAATGTAAAAGAATTATCGCAAACTGACTAAAGACAGCTGGGCGCGAATTTCGAAAATACCAGAATTAACTTTAAACACTAATAATACTAGTTATTCACACTAAGATACCATAGGCACATAATATGTCACAAAACTGCAAATAATTTTGACTTAACCGAGTATGGAATAAATTTATCAAAATTCGGATAACAATCAACATTTTCAGTTGAACATTTTTGGCTTTTGCGCATAAAAATTAGACCCCGGTCACAACACTGTTAAGACCAGTGTTGGAAAGCAACTTTTTAAACTAGCGTGCTGTAGGAATATTCCATTTTTTTAGTCGCTACCTTTTTCGACGTGAAAAACCAAAGAAACGCCGGAAAAATCAGAAATGGTAAGTTTCACTCACGTTTTCCCAGATTTTGAGCGACGACTCGCTGACGGAGCACTCTCCACAGGCCAGCACAGACATCCCGATGGAGGCAACCGTGGAAACGGCGACCGGCCTCACGCCCAATTCAAACGTGAACTCAAACAATGTGCTGAAGAAGCTGCCCGCCAGCGCCGGACCTGGAACGGGCGAGGAGGCGTCCGCCGCCAATGCCAATGCCAACGCCGACGAGATGACGTCCCGCGACTACTACTTCGACTCGTACGCCCACTTTGGCATCCACGAGGAGATGCTGAAGGACGAGGTGCGGACCGTCACATACCGGAACGCCATGTACCACAATAAGCATCTGTTCCAGGGCAAGGTGAGATCACCGTCGCTGGTCCCTGGTGTCTGACTTATGACCGGGGGACGTTTTTGTTTCAGACTGTCTTAGACGTGGGCTGCGGCACCGGTATCCTGTCCATGTTCGCCGCTAAGGCCGGCGCCGCCCAGGTTATTGCCGTCGACTGCTCCAACATCATTGAGTTCGCCCGCCAAGTGGTCATAGACAACAACTTGCAGGATGTGATCAAGGTAGTCAAGGGCAAGATCGAGGAGATAGAATTACCCAATGGTATTGAGGGCGTGGACATTATCATATCCGAGTGGATGGGGTAGGTTTCGGGGAGTCCAAGACACAAAATCGCGAATCTAATATTTTCGTTACACCCTCCAGATACTGCCTCTTTTACGAGTCCATGCTGGACACAGTGCTGTACGCTCGTGACAAGTGGCTCAAGCCCAACGGAATGATGTTCCCGGATCGGGGCACCCTGTACATCACCGCCATCGAGGATCGGCAGTACAAGGACGAAAAGATCAACTGGTGGGACGATGTTTATGGCTTCGACATGAGCTGCATCCGTAAGGTGGCCGTGACCGAGCCACTGGTAGATGTGGTAGACCCCAAGCAAGTTGTGTCTACGTCCTGCATGGTCAAGGAGGTGGACCTCTATACTGTGCAGAAGGCGGATCTCAACTTCTCGTCCAAGTTCAGCCTGATAATCAAGCGCAACGACTTTGTGCAGGCGCTAGTCACCTACTTTAACATTGAGTTTACCAAGTGTCACAAGCGTCTTGGGTTCAGCACGTCGCCCGACTCCACGTACACACACTGGAAGCAAACTGTGTTCTACTTGGACGACCACATGACGGCCAAGAAGAACGAGGAGATCACCGGCACGTTCCAAATGAAACCCAACGAGCGGAACAACCGCGACCTGGACTTTGTTATCGACATAAACTTTAAGGGTGAGCTGTCCGAAATCCAGGAGTCGAACACATACCGCATGCGCTAGGGTCATAGTCACGCCAAAGGAGCGTCGTGGACTGGGGCTCAGAGTCCTTCTCCTCCGGAAAGCATATAAACAATGACTAGACGTAAGGTTTATTCCAGTGCGAAAATGTGCAACGCCAACGAATTTGTGTTGCTGCGTCTTCTCTCTCCCCTAAGTTTAAAGTGTGTACCTTTGTTAGTATGCCTAATATTTTTACAACTGTGCGCCTGTTTAAATTATTATTCGAACATACTTCTAAGAAAAGTTGTACAGTAGCACGTCAATTCTCACCACAAATAAACTGTGCCTAACAGCACTTCCCCCTTTTTTGCCGGAAAAGAATCGCATTTCCGTACTGAGAACCCTTTTCCGCTCTGTTTGTGAGTCTTTATTTCGTAGTAAAAAAAAAAGAGGAAATTTGAAGCATGCATCGAAAGGTTTTATATTGTCATCTGATGTCAAGTTACTTACATCGCAATCGATGCGGGAATTCTATGGCCCCAGCTGTTATTAGCCTCGATTGCGAAATGGCTTAAGTGGTATCCTTTTGGAAATATGTTTCTTTGTTTTGTTTTGTTTTTTTGTATAGTTAATGGCGGTCGCGGGAGTCCGAGCGACTTCGGCGATCGCGCGAAAAGCTGCGGCTGCGGGGCGAACGGGAGCGACGTGGCGAGCGGGATCTGCAATTGATAGGTAGGTGGAAAAGGGATTAAGGTAAATTACTTGCAAATCAAAAACAAAAGTAAAATTAGCGAGCTTGGGCTACTTTTGGATTAACAAAAGAACTGAAAAACATCAAAACCGAATGGTTCTACTTCTCTAAGCTAGCTCCTTTCTAGAGACTCCGATGAGATCATATTATTGGTTTATAGAAACTTAGTAACTAAGTAAACTCAGTTCTTAATAATGCATATTAATAAGTTCTCGGTTTTAGGGCTAGCTTAGTTTTAATAGCTTTTTGCTGTATCGAACATAGGTTAACAGGACTTAAAAAGGACTTGTTGGACGGACAACGTTTGAATCCCTATGATATACTGTCTAAATCTCAACCTAAAACGGTGAAAAATGCCTTATAAATTCATTATAAGTCACTTTGAGAATCAGTTTAAAGAATAAAATTGAAAATCGTTAGCAAATATGTCACGGCGGATACGCAGGATAACTTCATTAGTAGAACTCTATCGGCGACTGCAATGCTTCTTCTACGATGGTATTCATTTTTGGTTTCCTAATTTCTGTGAGGCTGAGGCTGTGCCGCCGCTGAACATGGTAAATTTAGAGTTGAAAGTCGAAGGAGGTGGCTGGCTGTGGGCTGTGAAGATGGTTGCTGTTGTAGATTGTTGATGTTGTAGAAGGAAGAAGTAGCAGTAGTGGAAGTAGTTCTAGCCGAAGGAGTTATCCTGAAAAAGTGTCGATAACTCGAGTTTAACAACCGCCAAAGGCTTCAAAACGTATGTAGAGATAATAAAGGTATACAGTTTGTCAGGGTTTATACTTGAAGTGGTATTTACGTATATCCAAGTGTGAGTTGGGGTCGGTTCAGACCCATCATTTGATATTTTGAATTTTTAATTAATCAGATCACGTGGCAGCCGAAGTCTAAAGGTCAGGAGTTAGCACTGGACAAAACAAGCCTGGAAAAACATACTTTGCAAAAGCATGATCTGCGGCATGAAAATTTTGCATCAAATTTTGTCTTGTTCAGGCAAACACCGACCTCACGACAGCTAGAGTCGGGAAAATCCAATAAATTGGGAGTGAGCGCTTCGCCATCAACAAATTGTATACGATTGGAGTCCCAAAAGTCTGCAGAGTCCGAATCCAACTCTCTCAAGAGTTGCGCGGACGGCTGGCGTGGACGTGGAAAGGATCTTGCGTTAAAAGGAATTACCTGTAGCGCCCGGATCCAGAGCGTCCGCTGCCACCACCGGCACTGCTGCCACCTTCGCCACGTCGGCGGTCGCGCGAACGTCCCGATGACATCTCCACGCGGATCCTAGTGCCACAGCAGCGAGTTCCGTCCAGCGCCCGGGTCGCATCCTCGGCGTCTCTCCGATCCTCAAACTCCACAAAAGCAAAGCCCGGTGGATTGCGCGCCACCCACACGTTGCGCAGTGGACCATACTTAGCGAAGGCGCCCTCAATCTCGTACTTGGAAGCCGAGGATCCCAGGTTGCCTACATAGACCTTGCAGGCCAGGTCCCACTCCCTATAGCGCGGCATGCTGTCGGTAATTTTAGCGGTATGACGTGTGCTGCTAAAAAATGGGTAGCGTATTACGTATTACGGCGCGGTAAAAAGTCGCCTGTTTTTTGCGCTGGCAACCAGCTTACCTGTTAAAATTTAACTATTTTTTGCCAATTTTTCACTAAACCTTACAGACAGGGCGACCAGTGTGGCAGCGGTCTTATCAAATAAATCACACCCTCCGGCACAAAACCTGTCATACCATATGCTTTGGAAATATACAAAAAAAACGTTGAAATTTAATATTCAACTTTTAACGTTATAATGATTATTATTATTATATATTTTTATAGTATAGCTTGTTTGAAAAAATAAAAATAAATAAATAAAATAGAGTAATAACGATGTGCTGCCAGATTTGGTATTTTTGAGGTGACCGCTATTGGTCAGCCTAAAATTAATTTTGTTTTGGTTTTAGGTTTTTGTACACATTAATTAAAACTTTCTGATAAAGGCCAATTTAAAAGACTAATACACAAAAGAAAGAACTTCCTAAGCTTCTAACGGAACTTTCAGCATTTTAGGGGCGTCCAAATTGCACGTAAATATGTCTGAAACACTGATTAACCAAGTGCTGACGTTACAAATGTTTTAGAGTAATGTTCAGAAAGTCCAAGCCCAAAATTGAACCTCCTCCAACGGCACCCAGTGTGGAGGATCTGTTTGAGGATATGAAAACATTTGAAATCAATCAACCAACTATTTCCAACGCCTCTGACAATTCCGAATTAGAGGAGGCGCTTCTTACAGAATCTTCCGAAACTCTTACACTTTCAACCTGGTGGAAGGTTTTCGACGAATATGAACGAAAAGTGAAGAAGCTGGCGGACTCTGAGGAAGATCTGGATCACTATAGAACTCAACTTCAAGATTGCCGAGACAAACTGGAGAAAAGTGCTAACACTTTGAGAGAGGGCATTAAAAAGCAACAGGCAATGGCCAAAGAAGCTTTGAATGTTACCTAGGACACTACAAAATACAATTTGTGTAATGCAAACGAGTTCCCAGATTACTGTTCCTAATTATCCTTGATTTTTTGTGTTAATTTGCACCTTTTTAATAGTCCCTTTCTGGGCATTTCGTCATTTTACAGTTTTGTCGCTCAGATTGTATTTTTTGGCCAGCACATGATACGACTTTGCTGTGCGACCCACAATGTCTTTTGGACCCAGGGGCTCTATCCATTTCTTAGCACTCTGAATATCCAAAATCATTTTTATAAATAAACGTCTTTTAAGCCCAGGGGGAAATTATAACTTTTTGAGATTTTTTAGGGGGAGAGCCAAATTTTTATCTGGCAACACTGTCCACCCCTATCAAAGCAAGTCACGTCGCGGATGTAAACAATCCAATTACAATCCCGGCCGGCACATTTATTATCAAACGTAGCATTTCCGTAAACGTCAATAAAGGTTAGTTATTGGCCAGGCCAGTTTTTACAGCTTCGGTTACCTTCCTTACGATTCGTTGCAGGATGGATAAGCGTGTCACAGTCCTGCTGCCCAATGCCCGGCGGCAGAATGTGAGCGTTACCGCGAACATGACGTTGCTAGAGATCCTGGAGACGGCCTGCGCCAAGCACGGCTACGACAGCGAGGAGCACTGCCTTAAGTTCCACAACAAGGTGGTTAGCCTGACGCAGCAGTTCCGCTTCAGCGGCCTGCCCAACAACTGCGTCCTGGAAATGGAGCCCACTGAGAAGCGACGCGTGCTGAGTAGCGTCGTCGTCTGTATCCAACTGAACGACGGATCCCGGGAGCAGGGCGACTTCTCGCCCAACGACAGTGTATGGCAGGTGGTCGAGAAGCTGTGCGAGTCGCAGGTGCTGGGCTATGAGAGTCCCATCATTGTCTATATGCGCAGTGAAGTCATCGGGCAGAAGCAGATGCGACAAACTACGCTGAAGTCACTGGGCATCCTTGAGGGGCGCGCCATGATGCGCCTAATTAATAAAAAGCCGGAGGAGCTGAAGACGCAGGCCAACGTATACAAACCGCCGGAAGTAAAGGCTAAGTCCAGGGTGGATGACGATGAACAGCCGAGCACCTCGCGATCGGCCATGGCAGCTGGTGGCAGCGGAGGCGGCGGTTTTGCCCTCACCAGCAACATGATCAAGAACCTCAAGCGCACCGCACCCGATGAAGTTGCTGTCGCAGCGAACGACACGACCAAGTCTTCCGGAAAAGGAGACCCGGAGAAGGAAACACTGTCAGAGGCAGCTCCCAAATACGACTGGGGCAGCGGCTCCGGCTATTCCCTTGCCCAGCGACAACAGCGGCAAAATCAGCAGGAAAGCAACGAGGGCGAGGAGAATCCCGGACGCGCACCGCCAGCTGTCAATGTGATAGGACCTCGCCAGGCGGTGCTTTTCTCTCTGGACGAGACCAAGAAACAAGCGGACGACCTGCCGGACTCATTCTTTGACCTGACCGTTAACGACCTGAAGATGGTGCTCCGTGACCTGAAGCGCACATCAAGCGGGGACGACGACGCCCCGCTGCTGACGGCCAAGCTACGGGAGCTGGAGCGCCAGAAGACAATGTTAGCGAAACTGAATCAATACAAGGACTGCGTGCTGCGCATCCAGTTCCCCGACCGCTTCGTCCTCCAGGCCATCTTCAAGCCGCACGAGCAATTGGCCAAGGTAGAGGAGTTTGTGCGCCAGTTCCTGGCCCAACCCGGCGAGCAGTTTCACCTCTTCACCATCCCACCGAAGAAGGTATTGCCGTCCAGTGAAACGCTCCTCGAGTTAAACTTTGTGCCCAATGCCATTGTGCACTTCGGCTTCCTCAAGGACGGCCTAAACGCCGTGAGCAATCGCTTTGTACAGGAGCAGTACGTGGAGCAGCTGACCTCGGAGGAGGGGGCGCACTACGCGGTGCAGAAATATCGCCTGACTCGAGCGGCGTCCCCGGAGACTAATAGATAATAAGGAGATCATGGGCTTTAAGCGAACAGTTTGCGTGATATTAAATATGAATCCGCTTTGTATCTTTTAGTTTGTATAACTTTGCACGTCAAATTATCAAATGAAATGGTTAACTTGAAAATAATATCCTGTTTAGTTTTTAACAAAACAGGCGCTCAATCGTATTGAAAAAAAACTACAGACTTTAGTTAAGCCCGGTTCTCCTTCTCTGCTTTATCAACAGTGCTCCCCGGGACCTGTGCACCTTGGAACTGCTAAAGTTGTACAGTTGCGCCGCCAGTGTCCCCTCTTTCCGGGTGATGGCTTTGGCCAACGATGCATTGAACCAGGCCTCTGCCCGATCGTCCTTCTGGTCGGCAACGCAAAACTCGGCCAAAGCATAGCAGTCTTGAGCGGAAAGCGCTGTTCTATAAAATGTATATATTTTTTTTGTGTAACATGTATTATACTAAATTTTGTTGATGCAACTTACTCCGGCTTGGAGTTTCCCCTCAAAGTACCAGTTGCCAGATCTGCTGGCTTGAGATCGTAGACGTGCACCAAGTCGTCGAGGCCTTGGTAGGCCTTCTCCAAATCACGAGCGGTGGGCAGAAGCTTTCGCATCCAATGAGCTTCCTCAATGTGCTCTGAGACAAGAGTTTAAAACCAATAATAACATAATAATAATTGTCAATTAAATGCAATATCTTAAAAAAGCCAAGTAAATATTATTTTAGACAGCGAAAAAATTGAATTTTGAATGTTTCTAGACCATTTCTCGATCAAATCTTTAACTCCATTAACTCCATATTACTTTATTATTTACCTAATTCCTCTTTGTTGGGATTTGATGCGTAATGAACCCATTTGCTCCAATCGCTGTGTAGACGTTCCATCAGACTAAAGCTGTTGATGGGATTTCCCAGATACTCTTCATAGTCCTCGACCATAAGGTTGTTAGCCATTTTCATAGTGTCTAGGGAACTGTGAAAACTAGGATATTCGAGGGTGAAAAAAGAAGCAGCATATTCACCCTACCTTTTCACCAATAGTAACTTATTCGTTAGCTTTTCCACGAAACCATTTAGGTTCTCGAGCAGCTTATCCTCAACCCTGAGAAGTTCCAACAAATGCACTGTGGAGGCGGCGTAGGACCTTTGAGGAACTGCGATTGCAAGTTCAAAGCCTATTAAAAACGATATAAGGTACTTCGAGGTATGCATTTCACTTGAGGGAAACAGAGCAAATGGGAAATATTTACCTTGGTATCTGGGAACATTTAAACAATTTGTAATGGTCTTGATCAATATGTTTAGCGCAGTACAGGTAGAGAAAACATATAGATTTAAGGGAGGAAATTGAGGTAGCTTTCAATATTTATATCTTATGAAAAAATAAATTAAAAAGAGTAGGTTTTAGTAACCTTAGAACTTAAATAATATTATAACGAGAGTCTATCCTTATGATACGCCGTCCTTATGGGGACTACAAACATAAAACCACCGAAGGAAAAACCAACCTTTCAGATATATATTTTACAGTTATCAGCAGGCCAATTACAAAAAAGAGAAGAGAGCGGCTTACCCCACGCTTAATGCCTGAGAGTTTCTTTGGCCAACCGCGATAGCAATTTCGAATCCAACTCCGAGTCGGTTTCAGTCGTTGGCCGCGCGCCCGAGCAGCAAGTTAAGTTTCGCACCTGGCCAGGTGTTCGCGATCGTCGTCGCAGGTTGTAGTAAGTCTCCCGTTAACACTGGGCTTTGGCAATGCAGGTCTTCTAGACTCCACATACTCCGTATTGCTCCGGAGCCACTCGAGCCAAGGCAACATACATCGATGAATCGGGCTGTTACAAAATTAAATTAAATCGAGTGCTTAATTTGGTTAACATTGATTTGAAAAGTGCTAAGTGTGTGTGCGCGTGTGTGTTGTAAATCGGTTTCGCGCTAATTTCGGCCAAAAGAGCGCCAGCTAACGAAATTAAAGCGTATCGAAAACAACTTTTACCTATGCTGCCGCTGCCAGTTTCAAAACGAGGCAGAACTGTTGTTGTTGCCTGAACGTGCTCAGCCGTCGCCATATAGTAGCCGCCTTGGCTTTTCGGGGGCGTGGCACCCATGTAGTTGGCATGTGCGCAGCCGCCCCAAGCTGGCAGTGACAATAGACGGACCGAACGGCGGCGGCTGAGGAAATTATGGAGCGCTGACCAACAAACCAAACAAACTAAAGAGAAAAAATACAAAATAAATCTAAAGAAAAAAAGCGCTGGAAATTGGAAAGTTGTTGTTATGCTCAGCGGAGCAAGCGAAGGAGTTGACAAGGCGCGACAATATTTAGTTTGGAAAATGTATCGGAAACCGCCTCGGGGTTAAATCCGTTCAGATGGGAAAGCCAATGCCTGGGACTTGACTTCCTTGCTTGAAAAAGCAACATGCTTGCCCAAAAATATTTAAAATATTAACAAAATTACAATAAAAAATTCAAGCATATATATTGTTTCTTTATAAATTGTTTAACATTTTAATACAAAAGAAAACATAATACAATTTATCTATAAAACAGAAACACTTGTCTGACGGTTTTAATTAAATATAAATTGCTTGTTAAAATTTTAAGTTCGGTCAGCACATAAATAATATTAAGACTGTCGCGGATGTGGTTGCACAGTTAGTAACAGACTTTAAAAAGCAGTTAAGCAAATACATTAAAATGTTGTTAATCATATTTTTCGCAAAAACAATCTTATCTCACTGAATTGCCAAAAATGGTTATTGTCTTTAATGTGTGTGGTTACCATTATTT